>VZUI01043746.1:0-93422 GCA_013401135.1 Cettia cetti | reverse complement strand
TGGGCAGGGAAATAATTTCTTTAAAGCCAGTTGAAACGTAGTCAAATAAGAGTAAGGAACCACGGGGTTGGCAAGAAATCTGTGGGAATGGATAAATAATTCCAAACATTTGTGTGACAGATCTTATAATTAATGTACTTGGCTGCACTGACGGTGAAGCTCAGAGGTGATTTCAGACTACCACTGTTACATGAAACCTTTATGTCTACATAGCTATGTGTCATCGGTGACCTTAGCCAGTAAAGACCAGACCACTGGGTTGCCTTCCTTGTGCAGCTGAGTCATGTCATTTTCTCTTTTGGCCTTTCCAGGATGGGATCCAAGATACAGTGAGAAGAGTCCACCAGTAATTGTTGCTCTGCTGTGGAAGGTTGTGTGCCGTTAAATCAGAGTATTACTTATAGAAAAGTTAACAGAAGCAGTCATATTTAAATATAGTTGTTCTCTATGTGAGAAATAATGCTTCAGGAAAAATTATCAAATGTAACCTAATAAGACAGAAGAAGAGTGACCAGAAAAAAAATCTCTTCCCAACATCGTTTTTATGCTACCTGTTATGCAGTTCTAGTTCTCTAAAATTGCATGCTATCTGTCAGTAATTTCCACTATGCCTCTGCTCATAAAAATAGCAAAAAGAAGAAAAAAAACCTCCCTCTTTGAATCTCATTTTTAGCTCTACTGAGAAGTCTCTGGGCAGGAATCACAGTTCTTCTGAACTGGAAGTGGTCTATGGTAATTTGGCAAATAATTTTTGTGAAGTTGTATGTTTCATTAAGAGAACTAAACAGCTGAAACATGGTGAGAAGAGCTTCATGCCTTTAAACAGTGAACAGTGGTAAGAAGTAAAGAGAAAATAAATCCTAAAGTGTGACAGCACTAAAACAATGTAATAGAACAAATACCCTTATGTGAGGGATTAAAGTGGCATAATTTGCAGCAAGGATAGCATAGCCTTCATCTACACAAAATTCAGCCAAACATTGAAACAGTAGAAAACATTTCAAGGGTTGTTACAGCAGTGGTTAAATGGCTCCTTTATAAACAGTAGGACACAATCTGGTATCTAAAGGATAAAATTTTAGAAGTTGTAAGAATCTGTTCATCCTACTTGCAGTACTCATGCTGGTACAAATATGTTTTATAGGTAGACTTAGCTCCTTTAAACACTTAAGAGACAAAGACCATTTTGCTTCTGTTAAATCATTGCAACTTGATGTGATTTTTTATCAAAATGCCACAGCACGGGAAAATGCTGTTTTGTTAAATTTCTTTAAATGATTGCAAAATATTTGTTTGATTTGGTGAATCCTGGATCTAAGTGACAGATATCTAAGTCCTAGCAAATAATATAAATGGGTTTGGTCAGAATTTCCGATTGTAAGATGGAGTCTTTACTTAGGTGAGTTGATCCAATTGTCTCCTAGTTGAGGACCTCCAAAAAGTAAGTTTCTTTAGAGCTGCATGTTTTACTCAGCAATAATTATTTAAGAACTCTCTAGATTAAATCTGCAGAATTTGTGTTCCATATTATGTCTATATTCCCTGTTTCCCCTCTTTCACAGACAATAATAGATTATTAAATATTGTGTAGAAAAGAAGACCTCAACACAATTTTACCATGGAAAATCAGGAGTTATTATTATTGTGTGCCAGAGCTTGTGCTCATAAATATTTTTTTGCCTCATGACACAGTTTTGTCTCTGCAGGGTGATGGTGGGTTCTCTAGTACAGAGCAATGAGTCACGGGTAGGATGGACCTTTAATATTCAATCTCATAAATTGACAGCTTTAAAAATAAGACTCAAACCTCAGATAAGGCCTAGGAGGGCCATGGATGGAGAAAACCAAATGAAGCTGCATTAATACACCTGAACAGTCTGTACATCTGCAAAGCCCTTGTTCCTCTTGCAGTTCAGTATATTCACTGAATTATAAGAGTGGAGCAAGGCAAGAGATTTGATGAGATCTTTCACTCCAAGTGTCATTTCCTTCCATCCTGGCTTCGTAACACAGCAACTACAGCAGACTTCACACAGCAGGCACCCAGGATCAGGGCACGCTCTAAGAGTCAGCAGGAAAAAAATGCAATAGAGGTGATACTTTATGCTTCCTGGCTCCTGTCTGAGCTGCTGACTCAGGATAAGGTATGAAACTGGGACCTTATGCAGGAACACAATGCCTTCAAAAGGTGGCCAGCATCTATTCACTCTGTGTGGTAAGGACTCCTGCACTCCTCTGAATTTCTATCAGCTCAAATGGCCTGTAATGTGGAAAATAAAAATGCAGACTGGCAAAGACCCCTTAAAAGCATGTCCACATCTGACAATGTCCATCCCTTGAATGGACTTTAAATAGGCCATCTGGAAGTACTTTTCTCTCAACTTTTCTTTAAAATGACCTACTTAAGAGGTTCCATTGTACCTTGGCACCATCTACTGCAGTGTGACCCAATAGTGAAAATATTTGCCCTAATATTTAACCCAGGTCTCTTGTCACAGGTTAGAATGTTTTCTAGTTTTGATGTCCCTAGCAGACACAGTGAAAAACTGACCACTGTGTTGCTTTTTAATCCTTTACTTAAATTAGGAGAAACCCTTGAATCCTCTCTAAGAGAAACAAACTCAAATATTTTAGTCTTTTCCCACTAGTCATACTGTCTTAAACTACTATAGTTCTTTTCTAATTCCTACCAAACTTACTGCAATTCATCTACATACCTCATGAAGTGGGTTTTTTTCCCAAAAAATAGATATTGTATAAATATGACAAAAGGGAGTGTCCATTGTACATAGGAGTCACGTTTTGGTGTAAGTTTGACATTCTGTTTTGTTCAGTATCAGGGAAAGAATGGTTGTGAATATGAGATACCATATTTTGTCATTTTTTGTACATGTAAAAAAGTTAAAAATATGGGGAAATTTTGGGGAAAATCATTATCTTTCTTCGAAATTCTAGAAGCATTCAGGTTATAGCAATGAAGTTACAGGAATCTCAGCCCTGAAGCTCGCCCTTGTTAAATTATATTCAATGTCACAACTGCTTACATAAGCAAGGATTATTAGTACATCTGTAATCACTTCTACTGGCAGTCCATGAAGGAGATGAATGCTTCAACTTTAGCCCTTTAATCTAAAGTAAAGAATAAGTCAGTGTTATGTAAACTAAACTATAAATATTGAACAGAAAATTACCAGTTAAGATTAGGTAATAGGTATTTAGGAATAAATTAATAACAATACTTAATACTTAATACTTAATACTTAATACTTAATACTTAATAATTAATTATTAATAATAATGCATTTTAATTTTAAACAAACTTATTAACTAAGAGTTAAGTTTGCAGAATTTTAATTAAAACATCACCTCTTTTTTTACCATGTGTTTATATTGTAAATACTGAACAAATATTGACTGAGTGAAATAGCAAAAAAATTCTAATAGCACTAAAAATGGTTCCTGGGACTTCCACATGGAGCTTGTAAATAAAAAGGATACACTATCAAGGGAATAATTTCTCCTCATGGCAATTCTTTCTTTGTTTTGGGAATCATGCCCTCCATGTACTGCAAAATTCTGTTTCATAATTGTTTCCAAAATATGAAGATTTCTCAAGGCACCTTGCCAGTCACTCCTTTCATATTTTTTTTAATGAGAAATAGCATCCAGCTTGATCTCCAGGATTAGCCACAATTTGATTTACTTTCATATGACACAAAGTCTGTTGTGCCTTAATAATGTTATTTTAAAGGCTGCTTTAGGGTTTCTTTTTGATATTCAGAAGGCCTGATCACTGCAGGTGTTATTCTTTCTTAAGAAATTAAGTGTATAATTTGTTATTTTTAATGTGGATGAATTTTTACATATATTTAAGCAAAACCATTAATACTGTAATGATTCACTTTCTTGTAATATCTATTTGATAGAGAAATTTCAATGAATAATATTTTTCTGTGTGTCTGTAGAACAGCTGATCTTTTCTGATTTATATCATTGACTATGTAAATGTTCCTGAAACCTACAACATTCCTTCTAAAGATTTCCTATGATTAAATGTTCCAACCTCAATCCCTTTTCGTTTCATTACAGATATTTATTATGAAAGATGTCTTCTTTTTTGATGGTGAATATTGTACCTCTATGTTGTGAACCCCCTTCATTTTAAGATTATAAACAAAAAGCTCTCCAAAACAGACAATATGGGCCAAGTTGTTCCTTTAGGGCATTATTTTAGACAGCTGCACAGCAAATAAGCAGTGTGAGGCTTATTTACACACAGCCATTGAAGCATTCATTCCACTGATTTATAGACAGCAAAAGGTCTTTGAGACACAGACCCAGCAATTTTGAGCTGAAGTTAAAGAGAGGATTTTTTATCCTGTCCACCTCACAGCCCCAAAGGTATTTAAAAAAATCAATTGAAGGATTTGTTGCCAGAACAGATAGATACAGTACAGCCCTACATCCTGGATAATATTGATCTCAGATGCTGAGTGTCCATTTTTCATATCGTAATCGTAGTATGTATTTGCTAAGGTCATAATAATATAGTATTATTACATTGTTTCTGCAAAAAGTAAAAATTAAAACATGTAAACTTATTTTTAACTAAAATTTGAAGGCAATGCTGTGACTAATATCACCAAGAAGTTTTGATAATGAAATGGGCTAATTGTTAATGTGCTTATTTGTGGAGATCAAAGTGCAGCATAACTTTTATAACCATTCCTGATCCCACTGACATGTTTTATTGATGCTCAACATTTCTTCATTTCATTTACCTTAATTAAAAAAAAAATTACATTCTGCATATGTGATATAATTATGCAAGCTCTTATATGTAGGTATTTCTAGTAATATTCTAGGTCTTATAGTACAATGAAACCTCTAGTCTGTAGCGCTGTCTATTTGTCTTTACTGTCTGTAGGGGAAGGAAAGGATGACTTTAGACTCAGAAATAGGTTATAAATTGGTTAACATTGCCCCCCCTTCCATTCCCCCAGGCATAGTAAGTAACTAAAACCAAAGAAATTTGAAATCAGTGTGCACTTTGAAATTTGGGAAGCTTTATAGAAAAGGGGAAGAGAAAATAAACAAACCTTTGACTTTCAGTTTGTACCACAACCTGACATAAATTGGTAACTTCATGGAATTTATTTTGCTTATCATCCACACAGGTGCAAAATATATCTGCAACTTAAAGAGAATAGCAAGAAGATTTCATATTATATGGTGATATTAGTATTGCTAGTGCCAGTGATATTGTTGGAATATCATTATTTCTGAGTTCCAAAGCAGTATTTTTTTAATTGGAAAAAGTTCAGAAGAATGCCAAATAAATCTTACTTATTTGAATTCTGGAAAACATCCTTGTATTGACACACTCATGAATTTTGGCCTATTTAGTCTATGCAAAGCAAAGGTTCAGAAGCAGAACGTTCTCAGAATTTATGATTTCTCCTACCAAGTCAGGCTAATGTGTAGATCAAGGTCAACCATTGTGTCAAGAACACACAAGAAAATGAAGAAGAGGCTGCCAATGCCACCTAGTTACATCTGTAGGGGAAGATCTGACTTCTCTAGTTTTATAGTCCTCCTTGTACTGCTACTGTGTTAGAGATGGGGAGGATAGGAAGAAGGGCCCAAGAAAGAAAAACTGGGTTTTTTTTTTAACAGCATATCAATTTCATTTTTTTCAAAAATAAAGATAGTAATTTACTGAAATTATTGCTTTACAGAAGTACTTCTAGTTTGGCTAAAGGCTGCAGGCAGGGAAGTCTACATCCAGTCTTCAGGCACTGGAGCTTTGGTATGTCTTGAATTATAAATATTTGGGCAAGGAATGGGTCAGCTATCCTGTTTCTTTCAATTAAATATAAAGTCTCTCTCTAGCACTGCCTCCTTCACACACACCCTCCACTCCCAGTACGCATGTAAAAGGTCTTAAAGTTATACAAAATGAATCTTTATCATGGAGTTTTGAAATTAGGTGATCTGAATAACAGACATCCTTTAGAATTTTAAATCAAAAGTGTAACCGTTTACTTCTGAAAATGTATTTTGGCATTATTGTTATTGAAAACTAATTCCAAGGATTAAAAATCATTCACAGCGTTCTTGAATAATATGTATGAAATTTTATTACTCCAGTTTATAGAGTTTTAACAGTGATTCACACACAGATGATAAAATTGTCATTATATCTTCACTTCCCTATTCAGAAAAAGTCCCAGTTTGCAAGACTGTTAGAAGTCACAAGCAGTTTGTGTTGGTGCACTAACAATGTTAGTATAAATGTGACTAAAATGAAAAATACAGAAAGGTCTCCTAAATTGACTTTGGGATATCTTTGGAAGGAATAGTCTCTCAAGTTCTAAGCTATTCAATTCAGATGAATTATTAGAATCAGGTACTGTTATGGTAAAAAGGTACATTTTCTCTTGATTAATTAGTCAAAGGCAGAAAAAAAATGCTTTAATTATCTTTTAAAGACTAAAGACACACATTTATCTTAACAGAAAAAAACCCGAAACAACGCTATTACATTTTATGAGCCTAGATTACTTTAATATCCTTCGTGTCACATAGTTTCCAAATTCCCACACCACCACTATCAAATAAGCTATCAAATAAAAAATACTTTAGGAAATTTAAAGACTGTTTGCATAAGATGTGATAAAGGAGCAGAGTATCCCTAAGTAGACTGATTTTTAAGACTCTCAGATCTGACAGCTCAGCCTTTCTGTTTATACATTAATCTAGATCAGGTTAAAATGCATAAATAATGTTTATGAGTAGTCATCTGTGGTGATTTTAAAGTTTTTCATAATAATGTCCTTCAGATTTTAAATCCAAACACCAGAGCCTCTCAGAATTTAATTCAAACTTTTGAAAAATTCTATACCATTTAATCTCAGTATTCCCATTTTGAAAATACAGTGGTTTTTACTGTTTAGCTGTCTTTTCTCTGTTCTATGGAAAAGTCTTTATTTCCCTTTGAAAAATCACTGAAATGTACTTTGACATTAATCAGAGAGAAATTAAATTACTTTTAATAAATAACTGAGTACTTTTTTTCTCTCTACCTCACTGTACTATCCTGGTACTACTTTTCACTCTCTTTTGAGTTAAATCAGCTATCTATGACTAGTGGAATTTAATGAGAAAGGTAGTAGAAAGCATAGAAACCTGTATTACAATCTTATCCAGATGTGTTTACACACATATGTACCAGTCTTGGTATGGACACTGATGTATGGTCAGCTGCTGCACTTATTTCTCCAAAGAATCCCAGTTCAGTGGTTGCTCACAGAGGGTGTGAAGATTATTCCAATCAAATCCAAATCAGAGAATAAACCCTTCTTTACTCTTTCCTTCCTTTCAGTCTTTCTTCCTGAGAGCCAACTTTAAGTGATGGTGTTGCATAACTGCCAGATGTTATTCCCACAAAATACATCTAAAAATATAAAAACTGCCTTACAAAATGAAATTTACAAAATTCTTAAAGGGCTGTCAAATAAACATTGAATCATCTACACTGTGAAAACAACACCTACAAATTAGTGAAGTGCTCAGCAGCTACTAAGCCACTGCTATCCAGTACTTCATCTTGACACCACAGGAGAAAGCTAATAATGTCTGTATCTGTAATAAAGTTATGCTTTTGTCTCAATCAAACATACAATGACATTGCTCAAATGCATTTGTTAGAAGAAATGCTGATTCTATTCATAAATTTTTATTTCAGTTTTGCTCAGAGGGCCTTCTCCTTCAAGCAGAGCCTCACACAAGCCTGAGGAGAGAGACCAAAAAGTTATTCTGCTCTGCTCTGATTCCTGCTCAGTCCTTCCCTGGGTACAAGCTCCGTGAGGCCTTTGGGACAGTCTGGGGGGTATGTAGAGGGCAGTGGCTTCTCCAAAAACCCTGAGTCTTCCTCCAACCATCTCCTGCACCCTCACAGGCTCTGCACACCAGGAGGCACACACAGTCCAGGACTGGCTGTGAACTCATTCCAAGACAAATCTATTGTTACCAGGATTGAGTTTCAATTTGGAATATGTAGCAAATCCCATTCACTTAATAAGGTGATAGGCATATATGTTGTTAAAATCATTGGAACAAGATTTCAATGAATTCAAAAATTCCTTTATTTGTTTCCCCTGTAGAGGAAAATGTTGAATGATAAAACAAAACTTGAGAAAATTAACAGATTCTGATATACAAAATATCTTTGAACTGTAAAGAGGGAATAATCTGAGAACAAAGGTTTCCAGCAGGAAACACAGACATCCACAGCCAAAACCCCAATATTTTTACAAATCAATATTAAAGGAAAGAAAGAGCAACTATTGATCAAATTTACAGATTAACGAGCAAATTTAGGGAGGAGTTGAAAGCAAAGGAGGGCCATCATTGTAGAAAGATCTGGATTATTTGTTCATCCACACATAAGTTAATGTTGTTAAACATGAAGCCATCTTTGTCTGTTCTGAAAAGTACTTTCACCTGGAAAGGACTTTCAAGGGATTTATCTGGTATAGCAGATGTCCAACTGATGGACATGTAACCCTCTGGTCTGATTCTTTGTCCTTGGCCAACTAAACAGCAAAATATGAAGAAAAGACATTTCATTTTACCACTACATTTAGTAAAGTGAAACCACTCCTGGTTATTGTAATCAGGACAAGTGGGAGAGAGCTGCAATGCACACCTCAGCAGACATTTTCATACCTCAAGCTACAGAAATCCAAAAATTTTTAAATGTGCATTGATATTGTCATTTGAATGAATGCAAACTGAGTAAAATTTCACACATTATATTTCTTATAATCATTCTGGGATTTTTTATTTTGCATGGAGTGTTTAATTTCTACATTGTTGTATATAACATAAGGTGCTAACCCTGGTGTTCAGTGACAGGACCTATGGAAGTTGTTCAAAACTGCATCAGGCAAGCTTTAATATTATGGAATGTTTCTTTACCAAGGTGATGGTAAAACACTGGAATAACCTTCCTAGAAAGTGACAGCCAGTGTTTAAGAGACATTCGGACAATGACTTTAGTAACAACATGAATTAACTCTTGGTAGCCCTGAAGTGGTCAGACAAATGGACTAGATGATCATGGTAAGTTCTTTCCAAATGGAGCTATTCTATTCTATTATAATCAACTAGTCCATATATTCCCTTAATAAACAATTTCTTCCTGTTGTCTTAATAATTACATTAATTATATCAATAACAATATAGAAACATTACATTGTGCAAACGAAAACCACACATATTTTTTCTAAATTCATCCCTCCATTAAAAATAAAGGGGTTTTGCTTTATAATAAGAAATCTAAGTAAGAAAATATTGTTTTATTTATTCATAAACTTAATTATCAATCCTACCAAAAAAAAATTAAAACATTTAATGTAAATATAATCCCAGAAACCATTTTGCTATGGTACTTACACTATTTTTATGCTTTTAAAAGCATATAAAAAGCTGAAAAACTTTTATGCCACTGTGTCCTGAACCTTCTTATGGCATTATAGAATCATAAAGTTGTTCAAACTGGAAAGGACCTCAGGCAGTCCCTGGTCCAACCTCCTGCTCACAGCAGAGTCAGCTATTGGGTCAGAACAGGTTGGTTCAGTTGGGGCTTGAAAGCCCTCAAATTCAGAGACTGCACAGTGTGGGCAGCCTTTGCCACTGTCTGAGTGTCCTTGTGGGAAAAATCTCCATCCAGCCTGAGCTAAATTTTAAAATAACACTGTTTGTCGCCTGTCCTGGTACCATGTATGGCTCTAGATTGCCTGGCTCGTTCTCCTTGACACTTTCTTGAAGTTTTGGTTTAAGGTGTTGAGTGTTATGTTGCAATAAAAAAGTCTTGTATTTTGCACATAAAAAACGTCCTCTTTGCTAAATGCTAGAGAGCCCTTCCATCAGCAATCATTTTTACATCATATTCACTGATTTTCAGTATGGATTTTGGTGGCAACTATCCATTATATCTATAAACAATCACATCAATTTAATGCAAAACAGCTTCAAAGCTAAGCATTGGCAGAGTTATCTGCATAGTTTAACAAAGGAAAAGTTATGGCATGACCTGATAACAGGAGGACAAAATATGGATGTCTTCTTCGATCCATCAGAGCACAACAAAAGCCCAGGGCTGAATGTTGAAACCATGCTAATTCATGCCAGAAATAAGGTGTACACATTTAACACTGGAGATAAATAATGTTTCAAATAACCTGCCTTAGGTCATGGCATATTCTTCTGGAAATATTAAACAAGACCAAAATTTTTCTCTCTTAAAATATATACACTTCACACAGGAATTAAATCAGGAGTATCCTGTGGCTTGTGTTAAGCAGGGGGTCAGACTAGATGATCACAATGGTCCCTTTTGGCCTTAACATCTATGAATCTAAATGGAACACACCACCGGGAGAACTCAAATCCCCTCACAGATTTAATCAAAGCCAAGAGCACATGACTGACCCAGAGGCGATTTCGAGAGCTGCTAGCGTGACCGACTGCTGATAATGTAGGGCTCTGCCAAGTGGCCAGACACGGGCACTGACAGAGCGTATTTCACAACCTGACATCTGGGACTCCAGGTAGTTGTGTGCATCACATGCAGCTCTAGCTAATGACTAGAGAAGACAAGGAAAGCATTAAGTCACTAGGAAACTGATTGTTTAAATAAAAAAAATGAAAATTCAGCTTGCTTGAAATTTATCTCTTCCCAAATTAAATAAAAGGATTCCTTAGTTGAGAATTACAGCTTGCTTTTTTTTTTTTTTTAATTGTCATGGTTGGACCGCAGACACCAACTAAGCCTTATGCAGCCATTTGCTCAGTCCTTTGAGTGGAATGGGGAGAGAATTAGAAGAGTAAAAATGAACACAGTTATGACATCATAAATCTAGTAGTTATGAACAATACTTAACAAATTTATTCACATTCTAATGCTGGTATTTATTTTGAATTTTTAGCTGAAAACCTTATAACAACTCTGCAGCAAAAACCATAAAGGAAGAAGATGTAGCTATAGCTGATAGAAAGTCTGAGTCTGGATTTTTCATTTCCATATCTCTGTACACAACGTATGAGTCAATTTTATTACTTAATAGTTACTTTTTTTTTTTTTTACCGGCTCTATTCATTTCTTGCATGCTGGAAACTCTTCACCAATTTCCACATTTTATCTCTCATTTACAATGAGATAACTCCCAGAAACAGAGGATGAGACTGATTTCATCTAAATTTAAAAGTACCCAGCATAAATGTCTGGGTTTTGGTTTACTCATCCTAGGCTCCCTCAGAAATCAGTAAAGAGAAATTAGCACTTTTGAAGTGTCATTTGTCTTATCTGCTGTAGATGTATATTTGAGGATGAGAATAATTTTTTAGATTAGTACTCTTCAGTCTGGAAAACTGGCAACAGGGAGAATGGATGTGAAATGCAAAAGCGCTACAAAATCATGAATGGCTTGTAAAAAGGTGAAATGAGATAATCAGTTCAGTGTTTATAAAAAATTTAAATAATTAAAAATAGAAGACATTAAACAAAGATTACTGTAGCTTTATTAAATTAATGGCAGTGAAAATGAACTAAAGGAAGTGGAATTAAAAAAAGATCAGTAGACCTCCATGCAAAAGGACTGTGCGGCTGCTTAAAGAATGTATGGATGTTAAAAGAAGGTTGCACAAGTAGATGCAAAATAAATAATTTGCGAACTGCTAAAATCTCAAAATTACATGCACAGGAAGAAAACTCTTGGAGTTGAAATAGCCAGAGAACAGAAAAGCAAACAGGAAAAGGGCATGTATATGCTTACTCTTCCCTGAAGTAGGTGGACAATTTGTCAGCCTAAATATAGTTCTGTTATACTCAGACATTGACTATAATGGATGGAATGGTGAGAGTTTGAGGAGAAAGTTAAAATCTACAATGCAGATGACTGTATTTGATCAGATGAAATCCACAGAATGATTTTGAAAACAAGATCAGCTCAGGTTTAAAGTGGATCATATGTAGGAGAAAAAGGAAAATCAGCCAATAAGTTGCTGGATTTAGCATTTTTGTGGGCAAACCAACTTCTCACATCAGTTCTGCTTGTACCTGGTTCCTGCAGTCCATTAATATAATCATAAGGCCCTCAGCTTTTCAAATACTTTTCTAGTTCTTGAAATCTGTAACTGGATGGTTTTATCCCTCACATGTTTAAAAGGACTGCTGAGGGTTACCCAGAATTGGCAGCTAAACCCCAGCAGGGTGAGGAGACAATCAGAAGGGCAAAAGTGAGAAAAATTGTTTACATAGCCCACCAGAGGGACCCAATTTTCTGTCACTTGCAAAAGGAAATTCAGAATAGACAACTCTGTTTTAATTAAAACTAGATGAATTTCAGCTTCATTTCTGACGTTCTCAGTAAAGGTTAAAATTATTCTGTGTTAGTATTTTGGAGGGTAGGGGATGTATGTCCGTACACATCCATGCAGTCACTGAACAGAGAAACCAAGGTTTTTTTCTACTATCTTCCTGTCAAAATATTACTCTCCTCCACAGCTGCATTAGATTAAAAAAAAAGTGTTATGTGCTCATCTATGAACTTAAAAGAGCATCTCAGCAGATCAGGTCAATCACTATAAACCTTGACTACCTTTTCAAGATACTTACTATTACACATATTAAAACCTTCATGTTGTCTCCACTTTCCTCTGACTCCTGTTTCTCTACCTTAGTCCTGTCAGATCTTGTAACCCAACTTGACACATACATATCACCATGTTCTCTTTGGCCTTAACTGACTACTCTAATGGAAGTCCTGGCAAGAAGCAATACAGCCTTTGAGAGCCGAATAAGAAAACAGTGTTCAAAGGACTCTGCAGAGTTCAGGGCTTCTTTGCTAACAGAAAATGTCCATTCTCACAATGTTTCCTTGACTTCCTGACAGACCAGGAAAGAAATCTTAGCAACGTCAGCGGCTGGTGTGTTGCTGCATGCTTTGCTTCCTTCTTCCCTTTCTCTCCCCTCTCTGAAACTGGTGTCAGATGTATAATGAAGCTCAATATAATCCACAGGGTGCACAATAATATATCCTATATTTATACTGTGGTGATACTGCCATATCAGCCCAGATAAAAAATACTTTATACACGTAATGCCTGAGATATTTCGACAGCTGAATTATAGTTTCCTTAAATCAAAAATTAAAATGAAGCTAAAATGTGTAGCAACATTACTCAGATCAGATCTTCTGTATTGATCAAGTTGAATTTTTCATACTGGAGATTTGTTGCATTTAACCGAAGAAAAGCTTTAAGCAAGTGACAAAAACAGATCTCCAGATTTTCCATATGCTTTCAAACCAAATGTGAAATTTAAAAACCTCACCTTTATAGTATATTTTGAAGGATAGATGACTATACCTACTGTAACATAATTCAGTGTGTGTCAGAAACGTTCAGCATCACAGAATATAAAGAAGTAAATAGATCTTCAGCTAAAAGCAGAGGAAGAAGGTATTTAAAATATTTGCTTTATGTATGCAGAGCAAATTCTTCTTCAACATTTTTGATTGAAATGGATATATAACAAGGGCAAGGTTTTTTGATAAAATGTCTGCATTTATTGAGCAGTTTTATGGAATACATGAGATGATCTTTGGAAAATTATGGCATGTTGTTGACTACATGGAAAGCTATTCTGCTGTAACAAATAGAACAACACTGTGAATAAAGATGGCAGAAAATATCCTTTTGTGACAATCAATGCAGTCTGGGGCTTTCTATATCTTATTCTGTTCATGCAGTGTGTGTGTTTGATTTTAAAGAAACGAGCATAAGGATTTATAAGGAAATTACAATGCTGATTTTTCTGATAGCATTACCTGTCTCAGATCTGTGTATTGATGGTAAACAAAAGACTGACAAAAGAGTAAGCAAAGTAAAAAAAGAATTTGGTGGTTTCATCAATGAAAGGAAGACAAAAAATCCTTTTATTAATATTAAAGGAACATAATTTCAGAAAAAGAAACATGAAAATAAAAAAGTCAGTTTTCCTAACAAGATTGGAGCCTTGCAATGAAAATGAAATTGTGATAGAAATTCAGTAAAGATGACCAAATGCTTCTACTTGCTTTTATAACCTTGAAAATATTTGGAAAAATAGCATGATTAGTGTTGTCCCAAAAATGACTTTTCAAAACTGTCATCTTTATGAAATAAAGATTTCATAAAGATTTTAACTTTTTGTTAGGAAAAAAGTATTGAGTATTTCAAAAGCTTTGATTGGAGGAGTTCATGGAAACTTATTCAGAAGCTCATTATACTGTAATTTCTAAGGTAAGAAATCAAAGTCATTAATCAACCATGAGAGAAGAATGAAGTCCATCATATTCAGGATATGCTTTAAGAGTAATATCAAGATGACCTTTATGTCAAGCAGTAACACGAATCCATTCAGAAGTAGGAGGTGAATGAGAGCTAAGAAAACGTAAGAGACAATAGGGCAAGAAGCCCAGTCCATCAACATGACACTAAAAACCTGAGGACGTAATAAAAATAAAGAAATAAATTGCAGAAACCAGGGTGCAGCCCATTAACAGGATGGTGCAGAAAAATAGACAAGGAAAGGAGAAAAATACTTTTATTCACCAAAGATATTATAAAAAGGTTTCACCTCTTCAAGGAGAGCTGAATAATCCTTTTAAGTTTTATGATTATTTTTTCACTTTTCAGAGTTCAACTCTGCCTGTAGTCCTTCCCCAGCATGTTGATTTTGCTTAAGAAATACTAATCAGCAAATTAGTTTTAAAAAAGCTAACTATGATGCAAGACTCTGTGCGGCAACACAAGGGATTCCTTCATGACCCCCTACCAGTCAGGTTTAAGAAGCAGTGCAAAGTGTAATGAAGTGATGTTCTGAGTCAGCTTTTCCATATCTCCCTTAGGAGCTTTGATCCAGTAGCAAAAAAAAGTCTGCCTGCTAACATCTAGGATCACAGAAAGAAAAAGGTCGTACCAGCAAAACTACATTGGAACAAGAGTCCATCTCTTTCAGTCACATAATGCATCTATTTTTTTATCTCACCCTTTTCTAATAAATATATTCAAAATATTGTCCAAAACCAATGTTTTACTATTTTGTGTTTGATTTTAATTTCAAGTAGTGGATTCAGTATTCTGTGTTTGCTCATCATCAATATTTGAATAGTCAGTCAGAGACACATGCTAAAACCATGGCCAATCAAGCCTGGCTGATGTTATACATCTGTTTAAATCTGACCTTCAACTGCTTTCTCTGATCAACCTATGTCTTGGCTGTTCTTCAACTAATGGATTTTTAGCACCATATGTTAAGGGTGGAATGTGCATCAGCATCTTTTACATTCACTTTCTTTAAAAGACAGAAGGAAAATATCTGACTAAAAATGCCTACATGGATTCAGGTGTACAAACACAACCTATTTGTTTGCACAGGGGTGACTGTATAGCAGAGCTAAGTTTAAATGCCTCAGACCCCCTCCCCCAACTTAATTGAAACTAATGAGTTTATTGTATGAGCTTTTTTTGTTTTGTTCCTGCAAATTCTGCTCAGTGACAGCTGATTAAATCTTTATATTTGACTAAAAAGAATACCTTTTTTTCCAGACCTTATTTTTATTGAACTTTTTTATAGTTGCCACAAGTGCTTTGGGTGCTCAAACATATACAGGAAAATACACTGAGTATGAGGAGGAAGGAAATTCGTTGTAAGGTTGCAACATCTCTCTTTAGTTCCTTTGAAAATGAGACTATGATTTCTCCCCTAAAAAATTCACATGATGTCATGTCTTCTTTTCAACTTAATAGAAACATAACAATGTAATATGATATAATATCACACTAAGTAGAGGTACATTTGTATTGCACTAGTTTTATCTAAGCAACTAGAAACTTTTGAGAGGGGATCTCTACTCTCTACACAGACTTTAAAGCATTTCTTTTCCCCATAAATCTGTCTTCCTGCCTGATGCCTATCTATTATCACTACACATTAGTTTTAAACCTTTCTAGGAAAATTTTACATGTAACTTCAAGCATTCAAAAAAAATCTTCTACAGTTCAGTAGCAAAAATTCTGGTGTGCATCATACAAATGATTTGTGGCTTGCAATGTTAGGCCACTGAAAATGAGAATTTGGCCACAGTTCCTGGGCAACAAATAAACACAAAGGCAAATAGACATGGGCAGTTAATGGTTAACTACTACTGGTAGTTGAAAGAACTCTATTTTATTGTGATGTGATGTGTTTGGGGTCCTGTGTGAAATTCATAGTCTTTAATTCTGACTACGGATAAAATCTTTGGGAGTTTTATGTCTTTTTTGACATGCAGTACCTTGAATTCACTTTCTTGACTTTTTTAGGTCAGAGTGCATGCCAAATCTTTCATTCAAAAGTGTATCTAACAAGATTTGCAGTCATGCAAAACTCTCATGAAAATTTATAATAGGAACCAAATACCTTAAAATCAAGACACACAGAATTCAAGTCTATTAACACACTGATAGCAGTTAATGAAAAACCTGATATATAAATCACAGAGTTGAAGGACAAAGAGGCCTATTATACCATATATTCTGATCTCCTACATTGCACAGACTATAACTTTTCACCCAGTAATTTTCTGATCTCTGGATGAGCTACTGTTCTTCTGCTACATAGACAAACAGCTTTAGTGTAAATTTTAGTGGCAAATCCTCTGTCTGAATTCTTTGTAGTATTTCCAGTAGTAATTATACTGTTGTCTCGTAGATGCTGATTTTGGGTCTGAACTTACCTTGTGCTCTCTGTCAGCCTTTGGATGCCAGTATATCTTGGCTTTCTGAGATAGCTCTGCACAGTAGTACTGTCATCATTTCACAACTACTAAATCTCTTCTTTGAAAAATTAAATTAAATGGAGAGAGATGTCTCGTCCATGGATTTATTTAAAAATTGGGATTTTTTTCTACATTTGTTCTGACCTCCTTTAATAGGGGCCATTGAAGCATTGATTAAATCAGTTTATGTGGCCAGAAATTGGCCTAGTAACTCGGTACATAACATTCTCTTTCAATGCCAGCAATTACCTCAGCCACAACTGGGGAAAGTGCATACCAGGCCAGTATGACCTATATTCTAGGTTACTAGGCATATGGACTTATATTTGGCTTAAAATGAGAAAAGCACATCAAGGGGCTCTTAGGAACCAATTTTTACACATGGTTATTCCTTTTCTCTCAACCAGTTTAATTCATCTGCAAATTTCATTACAGTTTTATGTTTGCTTCCAGTAAAGTACTTAATTAGTGCTGGGCCAAAGAGAGATTCTTCCTGATTGTCATCCAAACTTTATCCGCTGAAGATGCCCGTATCCTAAACCAGCTGTTACATACAAATTAAAACCTGGATTGGTTATACTCTCCATGAATTTCTGCATTCAGATTTAACAGTCAGGCCTCAAGGATAGGCTACCATACCAAACATTATGTACAACCTACATGGCCTACAGTAATAAACCCTAGATATGAAGGCAAGAATTTGTTCTTATCAAAACAATCTCCTAAAATAATTATTAGCCTGGTTATAATGACAGTAAAATGTACCATTCAAATAATCTGATTTTTTCCTTCCTTTCTCCAAAATAACTTAGCCTAAATTGATACAGACATCCTGCTGTCCCCTCTTTCCCCGAAACTATGCTCAGCCTTTCACTTCTGCAGTAGATCCTAAGCTTGACAAAAGGTTTCTGTCAAGAACTGCAGTGAGGGTGAGTCATCTCTAACCCAAGTTCTTACTGCACTTTTTAAAGAACTGTGATACTGATGTTGTCTTCATTTCAGATACTGAATCTGCTTGAGGTAATTTTTTGTATTTTTGCAAAAACCACCTTAACTTGTTCTTTTTCTATTATCCCTAAATCCAGTTTTACCCAGTTTCCAAGTTTCATTCTTTTAATAATCAGTGAGTGATCAATCATTTCTGACCTGAATTTAGAGATCTGTGATCTTTTCTATCATCTTGTGCTTATGCTTTCAAGGCCTTACAATCTTGTGTTTTGAGTGGCCATTGAAGTCTTTTTTTCAGCATCCTCCATGCTTCTCTCAGTTTATACAAGTAACATTTCATTAGCTAAGCACAGTACCACCTACATGCTTGTCCTGGAGTCATTAATAGTACATCTTACAAAAGCAGCAATGTGGGCAATGTGCTCTGATAAGTGCTGACTATCAGTATTAATCACTTACAGCAATATAACTGGTACCTTTCTATTTTTTAATAATATAATCCATAGCTGGAGTTGTGTCCTCTAGAAGTTAAAAAAACCCTTAACATGGTTCAAAAAACATTTGTCCACAATAAATCAAAAAATCTGAAATAGCTACTGAGCTAAAGTCTGTTGATTAACTTTACATCCATACAACTCAAAGAAGCATTTTGCTCTAGGGAGTCTGCTCAAAGAAATTCTTTGTTAGAGATTTTTTTTTTAATAAAGTAATTATAAAATAAGCAATACATCAACTAGAAAACTTTTGAGATACAAGTCAGATGGAAATTCATATTTTATGAATTTCTGAATACCACTCAACATAGGTAGGCTTATTAGATTTCAAGCATAAGCATTGCAACAAACACTGTCATAACCTGCAGTTGTTTTTGTTATCAGCTCTGTTCCTTTGATGCAGAAAATACAACTTTTCAGTTAGGAAAATACAGACAATATATTTTGATGACTTAATACTTTAATTCATTCATCTTAAAACCTTTGCAATGCAATTACTTCAGACTACCTGACAGAACCTTCTTGACATAATGGTTCATTGCAGGTAATGAAGGAAAATTTACTCCTACAGAGTTGCAATTGCTCTGGCATAATTTCTCCCTGAAAGTGACTGAAGAGAATTAGTGACTCTTTTAAGTTCCTTCTAACTGGGCTAACTGAAGATACCGATTGTTTGGTGGTCTCTTTATCAGTTTTTCTGGAAAGCAAAAACAACCAAAATTGTCCAAGCTGGGTTGTTATTCCTGCCATTGCACTTGTCCTTCTACAGACTCAAAATGCATGTACGACAGTAACACTAACAGTCTGAGACTGACGTGTCTGTCACAGGCTTGCTTTATCCTCTGATCAGAGCATAATGCTTTCATGGCTGAGACAGAAAGATTTCTTATGAGTGTTATACTTTACTGACACCCAAAACCCACTCCTGGTGGAGGTCTGCACAGGTCAATGACCCTAATTCTTTGCTAAAGTGCTACAGTCCTCACAAAGGTCAATGAACAATGAAAATATCAGGATATTTTGCCCTGTATGTTAACAATTGAACCTGGCACGTGATCTCAGATAAACTCATTTAAAGACAAATTGTATTGCAACTGTATATCTGCCTGCAATTTCTGGAAAACACATTGTAGTGTGGATGTGTGGTATGCACTCATTTTAAATGCCAACATCCTTGAGCAGAGAGCATGAAATATTTCTACCAAACACAAGGAATCTAAAAAAGCTTTTCTGTTTGTTTTTCTTATGAATAGTGATCTTTGCTTTGGTAGCTCCCTACTGATGAAGAACAAAATTAAAGGGTAGTCTCTTTAGCAAAGGGTAGTCTCTTTTAGCAAAGGGTAGTCTCTTTTAGCAAAAATTTTAAAGAATCTTTAAATGAGTTTGTGAAAGACAAAATTCACAGGCATTCACACATTGCATTCAAATTTGCCTTTCAAATGATCAAGAATCATTTGCAAGGAAAAAGATGGGTTTGACAGGCAGCTGATAAGGATTTCCAGCAAGCTTGACTCAATCTTCAAGTCTGTCATTGCTTTATTAGGCAACTTTACTCATACAGGAACAATTAATGAGGCCAAACCTAGCTGTGAAGAAGAATAAATGTTAACAGAGATAAAGTCATTCATTTGCCTTTATAGTCAGTGGAGAGAAAAAGAGAGTTTTAGTGTGTGATTTATATGATCCTTTGATACTTGGTTTATGTTGAGTAGAACTCAAAGCTTGGAAGTGACTGTTTTTCAATCCTGATTTAAAAGGGACCCTGAAGTCATTGGCTTGCAGGTGAATACCTACACCATGGACAACTACAATTGTTTGAATGATCCCTGTCACTTGTGTATTTTTGCCTTATTTTTCTGCATATAAATTGAGGATATCTATGTTATTTTTACAGTTGTTTCCTTTTTCTAGGCCTGTTTGGACCACATGTTCCCAAAATAAGGTCTCTCATTTTCTATGCAAATCAGGTTTCAATGTGAAACAATTCAACCACTGCATTGGTATGAACTTGTTCAAATTTTTAATAAATAAACCACTAAATTGATTTTAATAAATTATTTTCCTGACCCAAACCAGGGTTTCTTTTTTTTTTTTCTGAAAGTAAAATAGTTTTTCTTTAGTAGCACATATATATGCAAGTTGTCATGATATCTCAGTGTCAAGACATACTTCATAACACTCACCCTATTTTGCCAATTGCATCAACTAGAACCACACCTTCAAGCAAAAAATAATATTTTTCAGTCATTTCATCCTCCTAGATGCAGGTACTGCACTTTGCTATTAGGTTCTGTTGCCAACATAAAGAAGGTATACGTAAATTAGCACTAAGACAAAACACTTGAGTGAATTTGGAGTCTGCATAATTTGCTGAGATTGTTTCCTCTTGATGAATACTTTCAGAAAGCAGGTTTCATAGAATCATTGAATACTTCAGCTCATGGATATCACAGAATCATTGAATACTTCAACTTTCCAGTGACCAGAGAAGTAAATCTAGGCATGTAGATCTCTGATTTTCAGTAATGCTGAGAATTTAATTTTTAGTTAATTTTGTTTTTTTTAAAATTCTGATATTTCTCAATCAGTTACATTTGAAAAGTGATGCTAAAGGATAGGAAAGAATTAAAGAACACTAAATGTAAATCCCACTAGTCTTAAATTATCTCTGTTGTTCAACCTAATGGGAACTTCAAAGTCTTTTCTAAAAGATAGATGGGTATGCAAGTACAACAAATCAAAGAAGAGCTAAGATTTCACCTTGTACAACAACACAACTGAAAATGAGCTACCAGACTACCATGTGGTGCTAGAAGATCATCTGGCTTGCTGTGAACAAGGGCTTGACATTGCAAAGTTAAAACCTCAAAGTGACTCTTACATGAGGGGGCCTCAGTGTAGCTGTCTGGCTGAAGTGTTGAGCAGGCTGGCTTGGCACGGAAGGAGGAATTGCAGAAGGGTGTCCACCCACCAGAAAACATGAGTAACCACCCTGATGCTTTAGGATGACTGACTGCACGAGGGAAGTCATATGCCACGCTGAGGTTTTATTTTGCTCTTTCAGGAGCGTTTTCATATATGAACAAGTTTTCTGACAGTATCTTTAGAACAAACACCTCTGTAATATTGTCCAGTGAAGTACGCGAAATGTCAGAAGAAAACGGAGAATTAAGTAGGAGTGAAAAATTGCCACCTATTTACAATTAATCAAAGTATTTGCTCTAACATTTCTGGAACAATGTAATTTTTATACACAACTTTATATAAAATTATTTTGATAAAAGAATAATTCAAAGTATTTCAATCTTAGAAATAATTAATTGCATATGCCTATATACAGGGTTACCACACATATTCTGTGGGCCTGGATATCTAAAATTTCCTGCCACAAAGAGATGTGGACAGCAGCAAGAGATGTGTCACAGCTACCAAACTAAGGATATTGGGGATTTTTAATTAACTCTATAGTTAATATCCCATGAAAACTCGCCTCTCTATTGACTGAATCACACTGAAGTAGAAGAACTGAGACATTTTAACTAAAATAACATACTTTTCCACTCAGAAAAGCCCTCAAAAACCTTGAGCTTTTTTTTTAAGACAAAATTAAATATATTATTACTTCTCAGTTATGTTTTAACATTTTAAATTACAGCTATTACTTTTAGTTCCAATTTCTACAAAGCCAAAACTTTATATAAATGTTATAAGGCTATTTGAGTTGGATTGTAGGCAGGAAAAACTTACATTTTTTCAACTTCTTTTCTTTATTGGAAGATGCTTGGTAAATTGGAGATATCTTTAAGAATAATGCCCTCTTTTCTCTGCAACAACCTTACTTTCTCTATAGATGCAACGTGTTTTATTGTTATTCATTACATAATTGCAGACACCTACCAGTTAGTACCATGTAAATACCAAAAGTAAATTAAATCAGTCTATTTTTGACAGATTCATCAATATTTATTCTTTAATTCATATCTCAACTGAAATTTCATCCTAATTATTAGCAAGCAACTAATGAGCTTCTTTTATCATGCCATTATGTAATGATAGCTGAAGAGTATTTGAAGATTTGCACTTCTCATGAGCTTTCTAGTACTTGCCTCATACTTCACCTGGTCTGCACTGAACTCTTATATATAGCTATTTTATCTGCTAAGTATTTTGCTTACAGATTCTAATCTTTAAAACAAAGCAATCTCTCCTTCTAGTCAGTCTCCTAGCAACAAAGCTTACTTCCCTTGATTGTGAATGCTGAAGAATTTATGTATACTTAGGCTTTTTGTCTTATTTCAAGCAGTCTGACTTTTTCTCAAGAAAGGATTTATTTCCTTATAATGCCAGAAGTCAATGCAAGATCACAAATAGGCAATTTTAAACCTCTTTTGTTAAACAAAACAACACCTTAACACATTTATAACCTAATCAAATTCAGTTGGGCCACACACATATTAAGCTTTTATATTCTGTATATAATGCTGACAGTATCATATATCCATAGGAGAAAGTTCCCTTCTTAAAAGTGTAGGAGGAGTTTGCAGTTAGTAGAGTAGCAAATATCTCAAACCTAAATTCCATTCAACACACAGAAAACAGCTTTCTTTTATTCATTGATGGTTCTAACCTATAAGAGACCCTAAGGTAGCAAACCTTTGTCAATAAAATTGTATTCACTACTCAGAAATTTGGTTGAAGATTTGGCTTCTTTGTTCTGTAAGGTTAAATATTAAAGGTGAAACACGGGAAGCTCACAAACTGCTTCCATCCTGTCCTGTGGCCTTTGCATGTGCTGAGTGCTCTCCAGTTCAGAACATTACTGTGCTCCTTTCTGTTAGTGGCTTTGACACTGAGAGACCAGGTCAGTAATGTTCACACCCATCTATCAGATCAAGCATGCAAGAGATTGAATTCTATTTATCTGGTCATCTTGAAGATACCAAATATCATTATGCTGTAAAATCCTTGTGCTATCGTACAGGAAGTGTATTTAACACGTGATAAAAGCTGAAAGTTTCACAATGTCTCTGTTTATTAAGCATGAGCTTATAAGGAGATGAAGAAAGACTGTGAGTGCCATTCTACTATCTTTTCTTCTTTATGTTCCCTGAAGTATAATTATTTCTTGATTATTCTATTTTATTTCTGTTTTCTTCTGATTTGGCCAAAATTTGAAGAGGTAGAGGTCTCAAAGATCTTAAGATTCAGAGAGATGTTGGGAGGAGGAAAGATCCTTCAGATACTAAGGCTTTATAATGTTTAAGATCACAGGAAAGAGAGAGAATACCAGGTTCCAAGTTTCATTAATCCCAACACTTCAAGAAATACTAATTACTATTAGAAATCATCAGAGACCATATTATAGTCTCAGGTTATTTTCCAGGCTTCCAAGTAATTTTAGCAAGTTCATAGTATTTTAAGAGGTTTTTTGTTTTGTTTTGTTGGGTTTTTTTGTTTGTTTGTTTTATTTTGTACCTTTTTGGGTTTTTTTCAGTTACTGATCAACAACCATGTATTTTGCTCTTTGCCTAGATATTTTCCTGTCTCCCCTCTGGCTCAGATCGTAGTCTGCAAAACGTAGCAATCCATTTACCAGTATTAGGCAAGGTAACTTTTTTTTTCCCCTACTGAAGTGAACTTTCAGAAGATACATGATAATCTGGTAGCCTTCCTACATGGATTTGCTGAAGAAGAATTCAGTATGTTACAGTATGGATGTCTGAGCCAATTTTCTATCAACGCTTTAATTATTGTTATGACCTTGTGTCTTGTAATGCAGAATTTTTGTATTACCCTTCTGTTTGTGGCTATGGCCTTGGACTTCTCTACTGCTCTCACAATCCTTGTGATGCCTGCCTTATTCTGTGTAATATTTCTGCAGGAGATTTTCCTGCAGAAGCTTCAGAGAAATTAAAATCAATGTACTCTTTCTGATGTGTGTCATCTGAACAGAAGCCATCACAATTTCTAGTTTTCTATTATTTTATGTATATAATGCTGAAAAGATTTTTATATTTCTATTACTTTTTCAGTTTGTCAATGTTAGAATGAACTCTGAGGATATTTACAGGCTTATCACTTGAAAATGTAACTTGAGTCCTGTCTCTTTGTAAATTATGATCAGTTCTGTGTTAAGCTCTTTAAAGAAAAGATTTTCCATCACACCTTGAGACTTCCTTATTGAAATGATGAGGGAATCAATCTGACTGTAAATCCGCTGACCCATTGTTCATGGGAAGTCCATCACCTTATTGCTTGAAAAAAGTATGCTCTTACTGTGAGGTCATGAGACTCACCATCCCCTTCTTTTTGCACTGTTGCACTACAGCATCTGAGAACAATTAAAGCAATCTCTGGAAGCTCTTGTCAGGGCTGCTCTCCTGAGGACACAGGAATGGCAGTCAGGGTTGGTCTCACAGCCCCAGACAGGGATCAGGGCATCCAGGACAGCCAGAACAGCCCCAGCCCCCAGCACTGACCCTGGGGATAGGGATAGGGGTCAGTCAAGGCCAAGCTCGACTTGGCTGAGGTCAGGGCCCATGGGAGGGTGAAAGCTGGAGACCATCCCTGTGTGGCTTTGCTGGAAAACACCTGACATCCTGCAGGAGCAGCATGGGGTCATGGGCTGTGGGCAGTCAGGAGGAGGCCAGACAGGGCTCTTAAGGCCACTGGTGCTCTCCAGACCCTGTGTTTGGCAACGCCTGAGCTGAAGACTGCACCTGGCTCATCCACTTCAGTAGGCACAAATGGAGCCATTCTCCATGCATTTATTGAACCTCTTTTCTCAACCAAAGATCAAGTGTTTTCAGATCCTCAGTGCCTCCTGGCAAGAATTTCAACATAATTTTCTGTATAATGAGGGCCTACAGGAGGACAGTAAGAGACTCTTTATCAGGAAATGCAGCTATAGGTCAAGGAATAATGATTTTAAATCAGAAATCTGGTAGAATTAGATTAGATATTGGGAAGAAATTCTTTACTGTGAGGGTAGGTAGGCACAGGAACAGGTTGTCCAGAAAATTTGTGCTCTCCCTGGAATTGTTCAAGGGCAAATTGGACAGGGCTCTGAGTAACTTGGTCTAGTAGAAAGCATCCTTGTCTCTAGCAGGTGGGCTGGACTAGAGAATCTTCAAATGTTCCTTCCAACCCAAACCATTCAATGATTCTATTATTGATGTCTTCATTCCTGGGTGGATCGTAGCTCACATTTGCTTTTCAGAAGAATGCATGAAGTCCATAATGTGTTCTGGAGAATGATGCATATTCTACCCCTCCTGTTGGAGTCAATCCACTGTGCAACACAATAAATATATGGAAATGATGGATCCAGAACTACTATCAACAACTCTGGCAGGTCCAGACTTGAGACGTGTTCTGCACTGGACACAGAGCAAACAGGTGGCAGACCACCTATGTGTTTTGCACACCTTATATGGCCATTATGTGGAATTTCTGGATACTATCTAGTGTGCCAATTACCAAAGCAAGTATGCAATTAAATGCTTCTTATAAAAGATTTGAGGATATGATGGTCCTGCAGAAAGCAGTGCTTGATTCAATGGCCTAGGAACAAGTGGTTCAGCCAGGAAGGTGAAAAGCTGATACCCATTGCTTAATTTCCAAGGATTTTTTTTAAAAAAATATTTTTTCCCCCAGAGAAAGATATCTGGAAGTGAACTGGATGCAGTGTCTATGCCATCACCTAGAGCAAACAGCTATAGGTGATTGCTGTGATGGACTATAAAGTACTTCAGAATGAAGCCATTGAATTGAACAGTTTCATTCTGAAATAAAAGTTTAGGATCATTAGAAAATTGAATCACTTAATTTTCCAACAACAAAGTCCCAAATTATGCAAAATTCAAGCAGCCTAGATACATAACCCTAATTCTCCTAGCCTGCCTATGTCAGGAGTCTTGTAACTAGAGGATTTTTGAGGTCCATTCCAACCCAAACCATTCTATGAGTTTATGATTCTGTGATAACCCCTCTTACTTTCTTAAAATGTCATCTAACCCTGGAAGAAGGTTAGATCTCTCTCTTTCCAGAGTCATCATATCCTTGCCTGCAGGGCCTCTTCTGTTTGGTGCTCTCAGAGCAAGCCTAAGAACAGTACTCTGTCCAAAATGCATCTGCACACATGCCCATCTGCCAACTGCACTGTATCTAGGGCACTACTGATGTTAAGGACATCTTAGATTCAGGTGGCTGCTTTGCTTGAAAGCTTCTTTTACCCAGGGCTTTAATATTTTTTGTATATTTTTGTACATGAACTGTTTGGTGTGTCAGGATAAGATAAATACATTCAGTTGCTGCTGTTGGAAATCTCTCTACTTTGAACATCTAAATATTCATCAGACTCAAGAGAATATAAGCATAAAAGTAATTGTAATTAAGTGTTTGGGACACATGAGGAGGAGGAAAATCTGAAAATTAGCCATGGCTCTATTATTTTAATTTTATAGTAAGTATTCAATGGACAATGGCAGACATTTAGGCTTGCCTCCCTTTTCTAGGTGAGTTCTCTATCAACTCATTTTAGACTTGTGGGTCATTTTGTCTCTCACTCTTGACACTCAACTGTGCCAAGCAGAAAACAGTTTCACTGAAAGGGCCTAAGAATTCTCCCCTCATACTTCTAGGTATGGGTAGGACAGGATATCAAAATGTTTATGTCTTTCTTGTGTGATAAGAGACACGGATTCAAACGCTGTTTATACTCTACCATAAATGTAGGGGGTTGCAGATTCCAATGAGAATTTTTTTAAGTTCTCTGTGTATCAGAAATTACTTTCTGGCAGGGGCAAAGGTCGAGGAAACAAAACAATCCAGGGTAATTAGGCACAATGTCCCTTGCGACAGCAGGTAGTCACCTGGAGGAGGGATTCACTCACATTCAGTTCTCCTATGCTACAGCTCTTCCTCTTGTGTTCAACAGCTTCTACTCCCCAAGGAAAAGAAAAAATAGTACCCTGAAGAAAAAAAAAATCATATCTCCTTTTCCTTATATGCCTTTTTTCTCTGAAGTTCAGAAATTGCTTTTCCTCCAGTAAAAGCCTAGACAATATCTCTCACAGCTTCAGCATCACAATCTGACCTTTTGCTGTCCTCTTCTGTTGCAGGCTTCTTCCACCCATATTTTCTATGTCTCTTAATTCTGCACAGCCCCTGTGTGTTAAGAACATGTTCTGTTCTCTCTGAGTTCTAACGATACTTTGGTGGGGCTGGAATTCTCTTAGTAGTGGTGGGCCAAAATGGCATTTCTGTGATCTGTGACTTCATCTTGACAGGGAGGACCATGAATCCATTGAATTTCATAGCAAAATTTTTCTTCAGCCAAGACTCAGTTGTTTATGAATGTTAGAGGGGTGAATACAGCATATTTTGCTTTTGTATCTTTTAATTGATTTCTTTGATAGACTTACTGTTTTACACATATACACGGAACTATAGAAATCATAGTTTTGTTACCATGCCTTTAACTAGGAGCTGTGGTTCAGTCATCTTTCAACAATTTTGCATCATTAAACCTCACTGATAGCTCAGATCTCATTAAATCACAGGCTACCTCACTGATTTAAGAATGTAACAATCATTTCCTGTAAACATAAAATGTATGAAAGAAAGATTGTCCTCTGTTGTATTAAATTTTATTATTAAAAAAGATAATACATTTAACAGGCAGAACTATTCTATCAAATGTTTTATTATGTCATTAAACCTTAAATATCTTCCTGCTTTCAAGAAGTGAAAACTAATTACGTATTTAAGAGAGTTCATAAACAAAGCTTAAAATTCATTCAACAATCAAAAAACTAAAGAAAAATATTTTTCATCTTTTTCCCATGGGTTCCTTTTTTTTTGCACCCATTTACAGCTGAAATAATAGGAATCATTTTAAATTTATATAAATGGAAACAAGCCTAATGTGGGCTTCACTGTGTAGGCTAGGATTCTTTCACAGATATTATTGTTATTCGTTTTCCAAAGGCCAATACTGAAAAAAGCAGCTCTGGCTGTAAAGAACAGGAAACAGGAACAGCAAAGCACAATTACACTTATAACTGTATAATACAGTCAGAATATAGCTAAGCAGTACCCCATCAAAGTTAACTGCAGAAAGTTACTGTGGTGCATTATTTCTCATTTTATGAGAGCCACTTTTTGAGTGGCTATAAAATTAATCAGTGCAAAGTTCAGGAGCTTTCAAAATGCAGGTCACTACTTTGTTGAGGAGATTAAGTAAACTACTTAAAGTAATTTTTAATTAATTCATCTTCTTCCTGATGGCTCCAGAAAGGGCTGTGAATAACAGGGTGTAATTGAGGATCGCCACCACAAGGCTTGAGTAAACAAATTCGTTGCTAAAAGCAGTCACCTCTGATAACCAAGCTGCCCCTGGCTGAGCTGAGGGGGTGCAGGGCTCCCCAGGAGTGGCAGGCAGCGTGCACGTGGGGCCCCAAATTCCACCTGGGATGGGACCATATGGGAGGCAGACAGTCATCCTCAAACAGAAACAGTCACAATCAAGTTCTTCCAGCTAGATAAAAAGAGAAATGCCTTTTGTTGTTGCTGTTGTTGCTTTTGCAGATGGTTTAACTGAGATTTCACAGTTTTACCCATTTTTAGGATAAGAATATTTCAGTATGTTGGTAAAGACACAAATGTTAAAAAGTGGAATATTAATATAGGCCAAATGGTCCCAGGATAAGGGGTCAACTTAATGACTGATTGGGGAAACCTTGATTTTGTATTCTGGTATGAAAATTTTGAAATCTGACTTAGGATACCTAAGTTTCATTTTGCATGAGAGCTTGTGTAGCTCAGACAAAAAGACTTCATTAAGATAGAAATTTGGGGATACAGTGAGAGGACTTGTTTGTTGGAAATACTATTTCAGTCCCCCAAAAATTACTTTGGTCAAATTACTTTACTGAAAATATATGTCTTGCAAGAAGCAAAAACCAATATGATCACTGTAATAGTCAAACTCCCACACAAAATAAAACGAAGAGATTGCAACACTTTGTAACGAGAGTACTAGAAAGAGCTAGTGAGATGGCAGGACCTGAATGAGCTTAGGGCAGAGATAATGAATCAAGCTGGGAATGAGGGAAGCTGGAGAACTGAACAATAAGTCTAAAATGCAGTATCTAATGCCTGATAGGCTGGTAGCTAGGAGCACTTTCTTTGAAAGATTGCATGCTCAGGTAAAGCAGATAAACTCCAAGGAATAGAATTGGAATTGAGCAAATTAACAGAGCTCCGATTGTTTCCCTATCTGAAAAAAAACAGAAAAGCCAAGATTGAATATTTTGGGAATTGCAGTTCTAAAAGCAGAATAAAATTTGCAGAGATATCAGAAAGACAAACCAGTGAGTTTTCTGAGCAAATTGGCTTTCTTTAATCACTATGCAGTTCCAAAAGGAAACCAAACAACTTTCAGAGACTATCAAACAGATGCAAAGAATGAAGCTGCAGTGCTGAACAGAGATCTGGTATTTCTCTTTCAGTTAAATCAAAAGCTGAAGAGAACTTTGTATTGTATGGACAATTCTCAGGCAAACAGTAATTAGAAGTTATGTATCTGAATAGAGAAAATGAGGTATTTCATTTGAAAAGACCTGTGAATGATTGCTTTATCTCCTTCATTATCACAGTGTGTTAGAACTCAGCTGCATATTTCAGATGTATCTACTGGTTCACTGCATGCTAAGTACAAGGGGATATAGACTTAAAACACTAAGATTTAACTACTATACTGTGGGGAATGGTGGTAGTTTAAATTCCAGTGATAACCAGAGGACATTCCGACAGATGCTTAGTGTCTGTAATTAGTGTGGGAAGCAGACTCTAAGCAAGACTCTTTAAAGTTTAAATCTCACAAGGGAAAGATAAAGCCTTAATATGAGAGAGAAAAAATGTAAAAAAAAGGAAGATCTTACCTGACAATTTCTTGGTTGTTAATTGTAATTCTGCCCTGGCTTCTAGTGTTCGCAATGGGATTTTTGGTACTATAACTTTCCTGAGTCAGACCTGCATTTTTCATTCAGGCCTTGATTTCCCATAGTATGATTGCATATAGTGAGCTCTTGACAAAGGCATCATGTGGTACCTGCAAAGTTATGTTCCTATTCTTTTCATGTGCTTCAGAACTCATGTACAGCATACCCCAGAAGAGAAAGTGGCCATTGTTCTATATGGATGTAGTTTTAAGAACACCAAAAACACTTTTACAGATGTCTCTGGACAGCAGTCTTAGCCTCATGATTAAAAAGATATTGTTGGTTATGATGCATTTATTACTGCTGACCGAGTCTAAAAACCCTTCACAGGAAAGGGATGCCGTACAAGACTCAAATTGCTTTCCTGTAATAATCTTTATTTTTATTCTTCAGGGCAAACATCTGATAGGGAAGGATTTGGGGTTTCAACTACATTCACCTCTTTAGTTGGCTGGTATGGGCTTATTGTCAGGAAGCAACTCAGTGTCATTGCTGATGTGTTCCACTTACTGGATTCCCCAGCTCTGCCAGGCTCCATGCCCTTGACAGCATCCTTGCTATCTTCCTACAGGATATAATTTGAAATACTGGACTTCTGTTTTTTCTTAACACACTGTTCAAAGTTAGATTTTAGACCATGCTGTGCAGATCTATAATAGCAGATAGTTGATTGATCATGAGTCCTGTCAATTAGCCATCTATGGTTCAAGAGGATTTGATTTAATTGAATACCATTAGTTTAGTACTTTGTGAGGATGGGAATGTGATATTCATTTACTATACTCTGGAAGAAAAAAATAGATGCTCTTTACCACTTTTTAACTTTCATTTTCAAATAGCTTATCACAGATTTTGACCACATTACACAGCTGTCATTTATGAAGTCCATTGCAGCAGACTATTTTTTCTTCTGATGTTTTAGTATTACCATTTGAAGGACTTTACATATTAAATGAGCTCAATATGAAAAATATCACATTTTTTAACATTGGTCTAAGTATTTAATTTTAAAAAGATCTGGGAGTGAAAACTAGCAAAACTGTATAAAATAAATAAAAGGTTTGTACAAGAAGGGAATGAAGACGAAAATGAAAAGTGTGTCAAATCAAGATCCAGTATTTCACTTTTACTCCTTCTGACTCCAAAGATCTTCATCATTGCTATGTGGCTTTGCTGCCCTTCTGAAGTCTCTCCACAGAACCTCCACCATCTGCCACGAACCTTCTTTCCCTGAGGACCAGATTCCCAGCTGATGCAAAAAGTGCAACCCCAATGATTCCTTTACATGCGACCTGATTTTGATTCAGACTTTGCCTCAGGGTTGCTTTGTCTACTGTCATCACTCCTGTTGTCAGACCTGACACAGGCTGAGTTTCTCCCAGAGGCTTGGCAAGGAGTGACCTCAGCATCCTTGCAGAGTTCCATTAGCTTCAAACCAGGTTGCCCTATAGGACCTGGTTGTAGTTAAGGGACATAAGCTGACAGCTCTTCAAGAAAAGTTTTTAATCTCATTCTGCTCTGAAATTTCATCTACAGAAGCCTCAAGGTGAAATGGAGGTTACAGTTGCACAGCAGTGCTCATTGATTGTTTCACACTTCAGTAATGTTACCCTTTTTCATGACTACCACTTCCAAAAAATATGTATTATCCTAATCTTTAAAGAATGTTCAAGACAATGGCATAATATTAACTACATCTTCAAATGATCTTCTGCTCTTTCAAGAAATGTGTTTTCTCAGCAGAAATCCACCCTTTGATGACATTAGTTCACTGTAAACTGATAGACCCATGGCTATATCAATTTTTTAGCAAAATTACAGGTTTTGAGTGAAATTTGTATCAATGGATGCATCTCCTAATATATGCCTTTTGATACTGATTTGCAAATACTGCTCTCCGTAAATAGCATCTTCAGATATCTGTAATGTGAAACAAAATTCTTTTTGTATCATTACTTTTTCATGCTCTTCTTCTACATTTAGTCCTTCTCTTCCCATCCTGTTTTAAATTCTCCAAGATGGAGTAGGAAATAAAGCCCCTTCCATAGGTCTCTTATTTGTTGGTTCCTGACTCAGATTATGAAGGTCTTCCCTTCCCCCTGGAGTGGGGGAAAGGGATACAACAGATGGTTCTCTCTCTTTTTGACTACTTATTTGGTGAGGTCTGCATTTTCTTTTTGGAACTCCTTTCTGATGAGTTAGAAAAAAAATCCCTTATCTCTGCAGTATGTTTTACTTTCTGAAGTAGGTTTTCTCTGACAACCCCAGCTGTAGCACTCATACCACTTTTCTCCTTACTCAGTTTTTAAAAGAAAGAATATTTTTTTTGTGAAGTCAGCTTGGCAGCACTGCTTATTCGCTCTTCCTTCATTTGCTGGCCATTTCTCATTGCCTGCCTCTTTCTACACTATGGTGAAGACATACACAGCACCCTATTTTAGTCAAGACACTGCAAAACAAATAAAAAGAAGTACATCATTAGGCTGGAAAAATTTTAATACTAGCTTTCATTAACGAGAAAATGAGACAAGTCACAGGATTCATGAATAAAAACCAAGATGCAGCATAAAAAAATTAACAATGCAGAATCATTACTTTTAGTCCCCCAACCTCATAGAAAGCATTTGCTTAGTTCTGTTTTCAAAAAGCCTGAGCAAATAGCAAGAATAGTAATTTTTATCTCTTTTTTCTGTGTTTCAATAACCATTGATACTACATCTGTATGCTACCAGATAACTCAAAATACAAATTTTATCCAGACTGAGGGCAGGGAAGGGCAGGAAGGAAGGCTTGCTGGCATTTCTTCAAATGAGCACTGAAGCATACAACACAATGTTTGAACTCTTTTATTTTCAGGCATGTAGGAAAAGAGATAATGCATTGAAACTTATTCCAGGAGAAAGACTGAGACTTCAAAGTCAGCACAGCAGCATCTTTTGAGCAAAACTGACCATACAGAATGAGTTTAAATTGGCTTCTTACTTTGCTTCATGGGATTTTCTTTTGATCTCATACCACAAGACCTAAAGACAGATTTATTTTATGATCACACTGCAGCCTAAATCCATTGACTAGCAAAGAGTTTGCAGGGATGCTCCCCTTTTCAAGTAAGCCCCAATCTCTTGAGAATAACATAAAGAATTAATTTTCTGGATCTTTTTCGGGGGTTAGAACTCTTGCAAATTATCCTAGAAAGATTGCCTTCTGGGTGTGCTGAGACATTCCTCAAGCAAACCATTTAGTACATTTTTCCTTCAGTATACCTTGCTTCCTTTTAACACCAACAAGTACCAACTGAATGCGCAATAGAAATCTTCATCTTATTTTTTAATTTGATTTTACTCAATGAAAAGATTATTGACAAGTCCCTTTTTTTTGGGGAGAAATTTCTGTAAAGTTTTGAAAGCAACAAGCTTTCCAGCAGAAGAATACTGTGAAAGCATTGCAGCAATGTTTTTGCTATAGAATATTTTTTTCCTCTGACTGTCAAAAAGATAGGTTGCAAAGACTGCCTTTTCTTAAACACACAGGTTTTTGGTATGCTAGCCAAAAAAAAAAGGTTTATACCTTTCCAGGAAAACTCTCTGATCGCCACTGAAGACACAGGGAGAGGTCAGAATGAAAATTTGAAACAAAAATAAACCTTTTTACACCAGTCATTTTTTCCAGAAAATCAGATTTTTCTCTCTCTCTCTAAATGTGAACAACTGTGTTTTAAAGTCTCAGAAAGTGTTGCAGGAGCTGTCATATTCCAGTAATCTCTAACAATAGCTCCATTTACTAGGTAATAATGCAGTTTTAAGCTCAGTATCAAAAACAGAGGCCAAGAGAAGATCCTGCTGTTGGAAATTGTCATGGGAACATTCAGTAGTGTTTTCAGAGAAAGTCTAAGAGGCACATTTTTAGACTTAGTGCAAGTCTACAAATGACAAACCCAAAGGAGTCTGTTAAGGAAACAATTGTAGTCAAAGACAATAAGTTTGTAAGGAGATTTCAGATTTTAAGTAAATTAATAAATGTATATTTTGATTTAGAGCTTTTAACATAATTAATTTAGCTTTTTTTAAAAAAAAAATATTGGTATAATTTTCCAATGGCTTACTGAGAAAAAAGAAAAAATCCTGGATCAATTATAACAAAAAGGAAAAAAATACCAAATACTTTAATTTCTGCTGATTTAAAAGTTTATTGTGATTGTGCTATTTGGGAAAGTATCTCAGAGAATGCTGAATGACAGAAGTATTTTCTTGAACTCTTATTGCTGTAAGTGTCTTCCTGTTCTTGAGTTTGGTCTTTCAGGCACAAAAGATCGTCTTTCTTGCAGAGATGATCTTCAGAGACTGTTTTTCAGCATTCTTTTATTTTTCACCTAAGAATAGTCAGACACTATTTAAGCAGTAAGGGACCACCAGCTAGATACTAAATACTTTTGACACTACTCTGTGTATGAAGTGCAGAAATTGCATACCTTATAAATGCTGCACAGTTTTTGGTAAAGTGAAGATATGTTCTTTCCTAGTAATTAATAAGGTTCTAGAGGCACTCCATCAGAAATTATTTTTATTTTGAAAGCTGTTTTAATTGGTAAAATGTTGCTGTCTATTCCACCAAGAGCACTTGTCTTCTTTTGTCTTCCTTTATTCAGCTTTTCTACTTCTACACCTTTCCTTTTGAAAACCTGTATTTCTGTTTGTAGTTATCCTTGCTTATCTGTTATCTTACTTGCTTTAGATTGGACGCCATCTCTTCCTTCTGGAAAAGTTCCTGCCTGAAACAACTACACACACAAAAGGAGGAGGGAATTTATTGGAATACTTCCATCATACTCAGAATAGGGATTCCCACCTCATCTGTTAAAAGATAATTACATCATTGCTGACAATTTGCCTCATTTTTTTTCTAGCTTGCTCTCTATGCCTTTTAAATTTTATTAAAATGTAGGTTATTTTTATTATGTTACACTTTCCTTTCACTTTATTCAAACATTTTGGAGCATGTTATTTTTATTACCTTGCTTTTTTTTTTTTTCTTTCTTTATTTACTATGGATTTAAATTTTCATTTCAAGCAGTAAGGAGCATCACAGTATTGAAGCATGCCTTGTTATAGGCATGCACAAGTTTATTGACAGCAGCCAGTTCAGGATCAGTGCTGTTCTCATCTTGATTTGGCAGGCAAGTGCCTTTTATTATATTTATGATATCATAAAAAAATAGTATTTTCTCAGCTTATTATGAAACCCACTCAATAGCTTAGGGACAAGAAAGGAACTCAACCAAAATATTCCTCAACACCCTAAGCCTCTGCTCTCCAGTCTGTTGTGGGATACTTATATGTGTCTCTGCTCTTATCAATTTGTGGGGCCTCACAGTAGTCAGCAATTTCTAAGGTGAGGGATTTCTGCTAATACCAAGGAGCTTCAGGGACTTGAGGAAAAAAATAAACAAAACTGCTTCTGAGATAGTGTTGTTCACATAAAAATATGTGACAGTCATCTGATAACTGATATTTTCTTTCTTTCTTCACTACAGACTGCATGGTGCACAGAAAAACAAAGTGCTTCTCCAAGAGAACTGGACACAAATACCTGTAGGCTTTTACAAAAATTACCATGCTGCAAACCTTCCCCAAGTGCTTATACTTGCAGTTGTGCAATGTCCTCCTCTCAGAAGGTCAGCTTCAGCTCCTATTCCTAAGGGAGTTATTCTTGTCACATGAATGCTTATGCTTTGCTAACTTTTGTACGGACTGTTGAAAGGCAATTGCAGGCGGTGCAAAACAAAGCTCTGATTTACATAGTTGTTATGATTCGAGCCAAGAAGGCCTGCTGGAAATTTTCCCCTTTCATTTCTGTTCACTTTTGGACTGCATTCTTAGGAAAAAAGTCAACATTTCCAGTGAGTTTAGATGACACCTATATTTAACATTTCTGTCAAACTGCTATATTGAGATCCCAACTCATTCTGTTTATATAAGACAAATTATTGGACGCTATCTGCAAGATAATAGGTCCTTTAAACAGACTAAAGCAATGCCCTCTAATTTTACTAAATAAAAATGCTGCAAAGCAATGTTAATTAACTAGCTCTAAGTGCCTTGTGACTAATCTTTCCATGCACAACCACATCTGTAATATGCTTCATAAAAAAAAATGAGATTCAAAAGAAACTGATGAAAATTTTAAAAAGCCAATTCTTTTATAAGAATTTTTCTTAAGAAAATGTCATTTATCTCCTTTCCAGAAATAGAAAGCCAAAATAATAGCCCCAGTCATCAATCCAGTTTACTTGACACTTTCTTAATTTTGAATGTGGTGAAACAGCAGAGTATCAAAGAAAATTTATCTATTTCATCAGAACAGGCCTGGAATATTATATAGCAGTCTCAGTATCAATGCATTGTTGCTCTCATGTAGAACACTGGACTAATAGATTAGATCTAAATAGACTGGGTCAGCAGTGTGTTTCCAAAGTGAGATTCATGCTCTTCCCTGGATTCTCATACAGTGGTCCTTGGAGATCTTGGACTCTATCACCTTAGATTGAACTAAACTGGAAGAGCAGCCCCAGGAGAATGGGTGCTGCACTCTGTCAACCGATGGTCAATCAATCCATCAGGCCAAAACAGAATTAGACTGAAGAAAGAAAAAAACAACAAAATGCCCAAACAAACCCTCCCCCCGAGAAGTTCACTGTCAATTGTTTTCCTTTCAGATGGAGCATTCCAAGTGGTCTGTCACAGTGTGCTAACATAGGCACAGCCATGTGCTTCTCTTGCAGTAGCAAGGTGCAGTCCCTTTATAGGAGCCTGAAGGTACTTAGTAAATCATGTCATATCTACATGGGATACATTTTAATCCATGCCTCAATATTGTACAAACATTCTTTTTCATCATGCATGATGCCATAATTGAATTCATAAAGAAATTAATAAAAATGGAAAACAATTTTAAGCCTAAATAAAATTTTGACTGCCCAAGATGACCATGAAGCAATGAGATTTCTGCACCCCCTCTGTCTGTTCATTATTCAGGTAAATACTATGCTTGAGCATCAACAAATGGGGTTGGGGTTTTTGTGGGTTTTTTAGCTATGATCTGGTAAAATTTAGTCATTATAGTAAGAAATAAATTCATTAAAAGAATCAGAAAATATGTATATAAGTGCATATATACTTGTTCACTGATGGCCAACATGTTTCACCCCTCAGGAATAAAGAAAATCACCCTCAATATTTTATACCCCAGGCAGCTTTTATTTTCAACTTTTGAACTCCTTTTTCATTGTTACCACTGAGGAAAACCTTGCCTCATGGCAATGTAAGGTAAAAAGAGAATGGCAGCTTGAAAGAGAAGATTGCCACTTTTCATCATAAGTCTGCCAAGTTCACAGCAAGAAAACATTACCAGCTAGAAAATTGTCCTCAGAGAGGTGTTTTGGTCTTCTTCACCATGAGCACACATGTAGGCATTGTATCAGAATGCAATTCTTTATTTTGATTTTTTAATGTGTTGTATTTGTTTGAGTTCAAGTGATATCCATGGACTCAGTATACATCTTAAGAAATCTTATTTGTTTCTTCTGTTCTTCAGTCATTTTATGAGTGAGCTGCTCATGTTGCAGACATTCTTACAAAGCATGAAATTTTCCAGATGAAACCTCAAGCAAACTGTTCCCATTATGGTTCAGTAAATGCCTCCCAGATTCCTCCACACAGTAGAAACCTCATTTCCTCTTTTGGGGTTTATTAGATGGTCTGTTTGCAAATGTTTTTTCCCTTTACCTACCTTTCAAATCTTATTCTGCAGGTGTAATTCTTAAACCAAGTAATTCTCTTAACAATAACAAGCAACTACTTGAGAAAACTTTTTGTGGTTTCAAGGGGATCTAGAGAAAAATTTTGTCTTTACCCTTCCAAGAGGAAAATTCTGCAGGCATGTACAATACAGCAAAAATCTAAAAACAGCCAAATACAAAACCAAACAAAAATAAACCAAAACAAGTGAACAAGTCAGAAGGTAAAAGCAGCATTTTGTCAGGAGGCAGATATAATTATGTTCCTTGGAGTAACACGTGCCTGAGAAATTGTCTGAGTAAGGGGAATAGTCTCTCTAGCATAGTCAACATTTTCAGATTCCACAGCAACCTGACCCACATGAAGTTTTGGGTCTGGAAAATCAAAGTTTTATGTTTCAAGGTTGTATAAAGAAATAACATTTTTCTATTTTTTCTCTTCTTACAAAACTTACGTCTTAAATTCATGACTCAAGAGAAATTGTTGTCCCTGTTTAACAAAAAATTAAACTTCAGTGGTTAAAGTTTGGTGATAAAAATTAAAGTTTGGTGATAAATTCCAATGGATACTAGCCATATGCAACATAAATTTCTCCCTCATCTCATTTCTTAATCTCAGGAAAGATAAAACCACCAAAACAGAGCTTGCAGTTGCGTCACAGATGAAGACATATCTGGCAAGTATCACGGAGGACTGTATGCAGTACACATTTTGAGGAAGTACATTCAAAAAAAAAAAAAAAAAAAAAAGAAAAGGCTGATTTTTCCTCTTAGTTTCATTTGAGTAATCAAACTCTAAATTGGAGCACTTAAATGGAAGTCAAGGAACTTGGAGTGTGATAGAGGAAGTAGTAATCAGTTTGAAAAGATGTTGAATCTCTGATGAGTGTTGAATATGTCAGATTAAGTTAGGTCCTAGAAAGGGAGGTTCCCTGAACAACTGCTAGTCACTTTAAATTATTCTGCATTTCAAACAGGAAATCATCCAATTAGACTAACAGCTGCAGAGATCGGAATATGCCTTGCATGTTACAAAATTAAAGAAAATGCAGCTGAGTACCATGGAAAGGAGCTAAGGTAAGTCATTTTCCCTCTTCTTTTCTCTAACAAAACTTAATTTCAAGGACTTTTGGGATAAGGAAATGACTGCAAATTTATTACATGTGATTAAAACAGGAAAAAACATTTACCATGAATTATGCCAGATAATTTTTTTCATATGTTGGTTCTGTTTGCCCTGTAATACCCACTGTTTCTTCAAGGTGGTTGGAGACTTCTGTATTTCTTCTTGTCCCAGATTCATTCCAGTAGTACCATCACTATTATTTTTAAATGTTTTAAAGAATGTAAGCAACAATATTATATTGAAATTACTCTTTGGCAAAGGATCATCTTCATTTGAATCTTTTTTTGCAAAAACAGTATGAGATTACAAACTACACACTATATGCAAAAAAGAAAAACGTAGGTGAGGTCAGGAAAAACAGTAACACAGATGATTGAAGTTAAATTCTACATAATGAAAAAACTCAATACCAGACAGAATTCTGATGCCAGGGAAAATAACATGATGAAAGAAAATAATATTGAAAATACAGTATACTAATAAAACACCCTAAGCATTCTACTGTGTCTGAGAACATATATAAAATCAATATAATTTCACCAATATAATTGACACTTCCATGTAGTTTTAGGATCAGAAGATGTAAGCCAGCCAGTATGTCAAAATTATCTTTAACTTTTAATAACTGGACTAATATTAGACATCATTCTAAAAAGCAAAATGGATAGAGTCAAGAAGTGTCAGCCATAATTTATAATTTTTTTGGTTGACTTTTCTCTGTGAAGAATTGTGTTTTAAGGAAAAAAGAAAAGACAAAATTCACATGGTAAATATTTTTATTTCCATAAAATTATTCTTTATTACTCTCTCAGATACTTACAGATACCCTACTGCAGCTTTTGACATCCCATGAGTGTCCTTCCAGACACACGACTCATTTCTGAAGAGCCTGCTCCTCTAGGAATCTCAGGTTAGATGAGTAAAAGGATTTTTTCAAACTGGCCATGCACTAGATGTCAGGGCACCTTCACATGCTACATACATCCCACAGGATTTCCACAGGAAATTCCTCCCACAGGATTTCCATCCAAGTATTTTGACTGGGGTCTCTGTCCCTTTGGTACATATGCAATGTCTTCTAACTTACCACAAGAGTTCACTGAAATCACAAGTAAATCTCTAGCAGGCAGAAATACAGCCTTTAAGTGCTGTAATTCCTCTAAGCCTATTTTGAAATGCTTCATTCCCCTGATGCATGTTAAATGAGCCACAAAACATAATTAGGAAAAAGTCTAATAATTTTCCTTTATATGTAATTTCAGATTGCTTTCTTCTGAAGATCTTTAACTAACGTTAAAGTTTTGAAAATCCTGATAGGATCAGACAAATTCGTCAGGAAGGATATATGAAGGAAAGTGACTAATTTCTTATACCAGTATGCATTCATCACACATCAAGATTTCACCAGCTCTGGAAAAATTAGATCTGAATTTCCACTGAAAGCATTTTTTTTATTTAAAATGTTTAATTTCCATAAGGAAGTGGAATTAAAGAAAATCCAGGAGACACTGTCCTGCTTGAAAGATAGGCTGAGGATTGAAAGATAAAGCTGCCCATAAGAAACAAATTTTCCTGTCCTGACAATGAAATCAGTTAGGGGGAAAAAAAACCCCTTTAAGCCACAAATGTTTACAAAAAGTATAATTTAACTTTAAAAATTGATATAAGAGTATGTATAAGTAGTTGACAAAATCAAAGTTTCAAATGGTTTGGGCAGAAAGGCTGTTGCTTTTAGGTTATACAAAAGCAGTTTGTTCTTGGGAAAATTAAAATTTGCATTAAAATTATAGGTTTACTATTCAGCAGTGTAATAGAGCAATTATCCAATGTTTTGGGACCAAAGTGTAGCACAGCACTGCAATAGAATGCATCAGATGGGCAAATGCATGGAAATCACTGACTGCTGGTGAAATGCAAAAGTGTGTGGAAAAAAAACCTCTATGACTTTAACACTACAAAGCCATTGTGGCCAAATGTTCCAGTCCAAAACACTGGAAAGTATGAGTAGGATACAGGTGCCAAAGTACAGCTGTTCTGTACACACAAGTCCTTGCAGCTTGAGCAAGTCCAGTGCTTGGCCTTGATTGACACTGATGTGTGAAACAGGCAGAGCCCAGAGCTGTTCAGCTGCCTGCAACACTGCTGCTCTCAACTACAAATTAAAAAAAATATAGGTTTTCCATCACAGCCATTGAGTTGAATTCAGCCAGGAGATCTGTAAAAAATTGTACTTATGTAGTACCTCATTTTAGGCCTGTATTCAGTGTATCCTGCCATGGGAAAATCCAGAGAAGGAGTCATGGCACATCACTTCTCACCACCTCTCAAAGGCTGTTTCTTATATTGCTTAATAAGCATCACTTAACTTTACTGTAACACATTTAATGAATGAAAGAACACTTAATGCATGGAAAAATCATGATACAAGGCCCATTGAAAATCAGCTGAGATTTTTTTAAAAATCTTCTCAATTACCCAAAGGAGTCTTTTCCCTGCGATCACTAACTATTGATTTGAACCAGTAATGATTGTTTGTATGCTCAGTGTGTCCTAGTAGGGGGCTTTTTGCTGTTTGCTCATGAATTTTGAAACTGTTTCATATATTCTTCCATCTAAGCAGGTCTTCTTAACCTGATTCTTTTAAGTAAATGAAGAATGACTGCAACCATCTATTCTAACCTCACATATAGCAGTAGCAAAGACTCCAAAAGATGAGCTCCCAGCTCCTGTATAGTCATTGAATTTGAAAACAGTAATGATGGGCTGTTTCAGAAAGTGAGCATCTGACTCTTAATAAGATGTTAATGTAGTGAATGTTACTTCCCACATAGTTTTGAGAAATAGGTATTCCAAAACAGCTTCACTTCACTTTTATGTAAATATAATTTTTTCTGGCAGACACTCAAGTGATAATGCAATAGAATTCTGTAATGCATTCAGCATCACACCTTAGGGTTAAGAAACTAAAGCAACATAAAATTAGTGTTCTGAATGCCATATGGTTTAAACACCAGTTAAACAGCATATTAAAAAAATAATAGATCTTCATATCAAAATTATTTTTAGCTTTTAATAACTCATCAACTGGGTGATTGGTGGGGAGTCAAGGAAGGAAAAAAAAAGTAATCCAACTGTAATTTAAAGCTTTTGTCAGCTACTGTTGAAAAAGCAAAATCATTGTCAGTTAAAAAAAAGGGATTTTTCCATCCACAGATAGTATAAAAGAGGAGTGTTGGCTGGGAGGAAGTCAGACAGATGCAGATAATCAAAACACTGATCAACTTAATGTGCGCATATACATACGTGTAGGTTTGAGTTTCAATGTCTCCAAAGATTGGAATATCTCTCATAGCAGCACTCAGAAGACTTTCATGGGAAAGCAGTGACACTTGAAAAGGGTTAAAATACTGGTGGATGATGTTCTGAAAGATCTCTGTCCACTCTGGTACCACACCCCAAAGAGTTAATGTGATCTCCGCATGTACTAATTCTGCTGTTACTGGTGGCCAAGGGAATTCCATTTCTCCTCTTGGTAGACTGGAGGACTCAGAGAAGTTCAACAATGCTTACTAAGGGTTGAACAAAGCCTTAGAAGAAAAAACCTGAGGAGCTCAGTCCAACAAGAACAAATATGGGTAATTAGATCACATTCTACAGGGAAGAGACACATAACGGTGGACTTTATACTCTAGCAGAAAATGGGAAGCTGAACATGTGAAAGGTGAAGATGGAAAAAATATAGATTGGAGTTTGAGGATTTTACAAGAGTGAACAATTGAGGATTTTGATTGGAATATATGAAGAGATCTGCAAACAATTGTAAATCATACACAAGACTTTATACAGCTGTGTATTTTAAGGAGCTGGTAAGTCTTCTTAAGTAGTTCCCAATAATTATTCACATTTTTCTCTTTAGATTATATTTACCAGTTGACTAAACCTGTAATTATCTGTATGCCTGAGAAACTAGCTTCTGGTATGCATCAGAGAAAGTGTTATTGGTTTCCACAAAAGCATAATCAAATCATGAAAGTTTACAATAATCATCATTATTTTTAGACTTAAATCAGTTCTTCAGTACCTTTAAAAAACCTCAAAAAACCAACAGAGGGCTACTCCAGAATTTACTCACTTGCAATGTTATATTTTAAAGTTAAGAAAACAGTTGCTAATTATTTAGAAAAATTATTTTGCTGTTAATGATAAATGAGAAAACAACTCCAGTATATTTTCATTCATGGCTCCGATGTATTTTGAATTTTAAGGCATAGTTTCTAGACCTTCTTGACCATTTATCTCATTATCTCTGTTCTGCTTTGCCTTTCTTTGGTGGACATCAGACTACATCATCTTCTCTTTTAATAGCTAGAAGACTTCTCTCAAGCCCAGCAAGACTATTTACTTCCACCTTGTCCTGGATTCAGAAAAAAAGGTAATGCATTGACATTCTGATATGTTTCATTCTTATTAGATGGATTTAAACCTAGTGATTTTAACACTCCAAGGAAATCTTCGATTTCAGAAATATCAGCCAAATTTTTATACATACATTAGCATTTCTAGCCTTTATCAATTATTCTGAAGTCAGTATACAAGCAAATAACTTTTTCTCCAAGATTTTATTGCTGTAGATACTATTGTACTGACATGTTAATTCTCTGCTGAATTAATGGTCTTCATCTGTTCCCTTTTTTTCTACATGAACATATTTTTATAAAAACTAGATGAGAAAATTATTAAGATAGAACCAATATAATTTATTTTTACATTATTTGTTTACATATATTTGTCTACTTTGTTCATTTTCTTTCCTCTGTTGTCAGCATTTCAGAGAAATGAAAACTTTTAAGTGTATTATGCAGTTAACTGTATTACGCATTTAACTGTATTACAGTATTTCTTAGTGAGATAATATTTACACATATTTTTGCTTGAGATACATTCAGTGAAACTATAAAGTTTATTAAACCATTTTGTTTATTTCTTACATAATTTAGCAAAAAAAATCAATTAATTTAACGTGAAGTTATTTTTTCATATTCAGTTCTCACATTCTTAACCAAAACTGACAAAATCCTGAAATTAAATGTTAAAATGAAAAGCTGAAAAATGCTGTTTTAAAAAATCAAGATCAAAACAATCTTTATTAAAAAGTCATTTCAAGAAAGAGTGACATTTCAATGACCTCAACACTGCACTTTTTCATGAACTAACTATTCATTTCATTATTCATCTTTGTTTCCTGAGCCTATCCAGATAGATTGCTCATTCCTCTTGCATGGAAAAGAAATGACTTACTCATTTTTCCTGGCTGATGTTGCAATACATCTTTCCCTAAAAAAGGTTGTAGGACTGACAGGAGCAAAAAAGGGAAAGATTAACTGTCATGAAGCTATACATTAATGCTTGGGATACATGAGAAGAAAAATTAATGTTTCCCTCTTCCCTGTGGATCTTAAAGTGGTTAGTATTAAACAAGGTTCCTCATAGCGGTAATAACATTTTTTCCCGTTATAAATTATTTCTGTTTTGGAGGGGAACACACAAGGCACAGAACCTTGCTGTTTCACAAGACGTGGTCTTGCATAGCACAAGATAGCGCATATCTTCACTGGGTCAACTCAGAGAAACTGCTGAAACTAGGATACTTTCCTACTGAAGTGGTATTCCTTTTTATCCCCTCAACTTACTAGTCATTGGTGTTCCTTTACACAGTTAACAATAATGTGAATTTAGTGGCTCTGCTTCTCAGAAAATAGTGTTTTCTATCCAGATATAGTCTAAAGTCTTTAACGCCACTTGGTCATTTGGATAAGGGCAACCCTTAAAGAAGTCATTACTTTGTGGATACCAAGAATATGATCAAGTAAATGCACACAAATCTAGTTGTGTCCCACAGACTAGTCTGAAGGAGCTCTCTGGTGGTCCAATATACATGACAGAATGGTTGATTAGAAGAGAGAAGGGAAACTGACCATGGGAAAAGAAACCATTTCACAGAGAAAAAGCATGATAAAAGACAAAAATAACTATAGAGACAAAAATATTATTTTTAGAGTCTCATACTCCTAATACTGTGATACATTAAAATTAATATTCAAATTAACATTCAAATTTGCATTAAAATTAACATTAAATTAAAATTGATGGGGAAAATTTACTATTTTATATATATTATGATCATATTCCCTATCAGAAATCCCAATGCAAAATATCTATTGCAATACAGAATAATGTGGAAGAGACAGAGCTTGACTTTGGCTGGCTGCTGAGTGCATACCACCCTTCTCCATCACTCCTTTTCCTCAACAGGACAGGGGGAGAAAATAGAATCAAAAGTTCATGGGGACAACATAAGTATAGGGAGATCACTCAGCAGTTACAGTCACAGACAAAACAGACTTGAATTGGGAAAACTAATTAAATTTATTGCCAGTAAATTTTAGTAAGATAATGAGAAAAAGAGAACAAATTTTAAAACACCTTTCCCCCACACTCCCATCTTTCCAAGCTCAACTTCCTTTATTCCTGACTATTTTACCTCTTACCATAAGCAGTGCAAGGAGATAAGGGATGGGGCTTAGAGCCAGTTCATAACACTTTGTCTCTGCTGCTGCTTCCACCTCACACTCTTCCCCTGCTCCAGCATAGGATCCTTCCCACTTGAGACAGTCCTCCACTAATTTCTCCAGTGTGATTCCTCCCACAGGCTGCAGCTCTTCACAAACTGCTTCAGTATGGGGACTCCCATGAGGTGCAATCCCTCAGGAAAATCTTCATCAGCATGGGTGGGGATCCCAGATCCTGCCGGAAAACTGTTCCAGAATGCGCTCCTCTCTGCTTCTCCTGCACCAGCCTGTTCCAGCATGAGCTTACCACAGGGTCACAGATTTCTGCAGGGTACTTCCACCTGCTCCAGTGTGGAGTCCTCCAAAGACTGCAGGTGGATCTGTTTTCCCTCATGGGCTGCAGGGGAACAGCTGCCTCACCATGGTCTGCACCACTGGCTGCAGGAGCATCTCCACTCCAGTGCCTGGAGTACCTCCTCCCCCCACTTCTGCACTGACCTTGGTGTCTGCAGGGTTGTTTCTCTCACACATTCTCACTGTTCTCTCCTGTCTGCTGTTGTGCAGTATTCTTTTCCCTTTTTAAAATCTATTATCCCAGTGTTGCTCCCACCATCTCCCATGGGCTCAGCCTTGTCCAGTGGTGGGTCTGTCTTGGAGCCAGCTGGCATTGGCTCTGTTGGACACAGGAGCAGCTTCTGGTGACTTCTCACAGAAGGTACCTCTACTGACCCCCTGCTACCAGAACCTGTCCACACAAACCCTATACTACTATGCAGAGTTACAGTTATATTTAAATATGTACCTTTAAATATTCTAATTTTCAACTGATTCATGTATTATATGTTCACAGCCCAGGACATAGTGTGTAACGCAAGGTTGTCTAAAGCATTTCTCAAATGTTATTGAAGGTGAAGTGTAAAATTTCATCTACAGGGCAAAAAGACATTCATTTCATATCTCACTATAAGATGTTAGTGAAAGATATAATTCCCATAGGTCTGTGGCTATGAGAAGGGTTAACACAGGAGCAAATCAAGCATGTGGGAAGAATCACAAGTCGTGAGTCAATGCCTGTGTGACACTGTCTGATCATCTGGACCACACAGTTCATCAGGAGTTCTGAGGGCACGTGGATATATAAAAAAACCCTTTCCACTATATAAGTCTTTATTAGCTACTCTGAGGCCTTCATTTCATTACCAATAAACAAGGCATTTGCCTTCCAAAAAAGCACTTCAACTGATCAAATACATATTCTGATTATGAATGAGTTGCCTGCAAATATGTTTGCAGATATATCTACAAGCATGCAGATATAATAGCTTAGTGGCACTTGGGCAATATTGAATATAAATTATTATTTGCATAATTACAGCATCCATGATTGCACTCTCTCATTGCTGAAGAGAACTTTGGGGATTTTCTTGATAACACATAATTCATTTTCTTTTGGAACTGAAAGGCTGGGTATTCAAGTAGCATGTTGTCAGTACTGTAGATGCTGTGCAGTTAAAGCTGTGTGGGAAAAGCTCATTTCAGTTGATGTAAAAAAAAATTTTGCTATAATTTTCTCCTTTAAGATAGAGGGACACTTGTAATTTAAAAAGTTATCAAACCCTACCTGATGGAATTATATAATTTAAAAAAAATCTTTATTTATTCTCCAAGTCTCCTCAAAAAACTAATGCTAAAGTTGAAACACTCAACTAATTTAAAATTAACCAAGTTTTTTCGCAGTTCTGCTTTTGTTTTTGTACTCCTTTGCTCTTTCTTCTTTAGCTAATGTTTTGCATAATAATATTATATCAACATACTGAAAGTAAACAATACAACTAGTATTATTGGCATTCAAGGTATCTTCAGTCTGGACCCCTTTGTACTCAGCAGAATTTTCTTCATAGGATTTAAAAGCTGCAAGGAAAAGATGTTCTCTGCCTTTCACAGAGATGGGATATATTATTACAGAGATTAAGATTCAGAGAGAAGGCTTTAGCTCAGCAAATGGGATGAGAATAAAATGTAGGACCTTAAATCCAAGATAGTAACTCTTAAAATATCTCTACTTTGAATGCAGCTTTTTGACAATGATGTCTGCACTCTGTCCAGCTTCTAGCTCAGGAGCTTATGGTGCCTCCTCACTGTGTTCTTCCAGTTAACAACAACTACAGTGGAAATATATAGCAGAAATATTACAAATATTAGTGAGAACAAAGAAACCCCACTACTGAGAGCACTGAGAGCATGATCAAGAAGTTGTATCTGCTCTCTCACAGACCAACAGTACATCTACTGAGCCATAGAATCTTCCTCCCAATTCCTCTTTTACAGACTGATTATGTGCTCCTGCCCCACAACAGCACGAGGTGAATGATGCCATCCCACATCGTGCTGCATGGCCTGGTGCCATGATACTCTGTTGGTGTTAGGTATTAACCTTAAAATCAAAACATCCTCTGTTGCTTCTTCTGTCAGATTTAAAAGATTATGAATTGACACTTGCATCAGCAGAAAAGCTTTAAAAACAAAGAGAGACATCTGAATTTCACCTTATGGGAGGATTCCTGGTCAAATAAAATAGCCTCTACAATGGTTTTGCCTTGGCAAGCATATTCAAGTTGAAGAAATACAGACTTGTACACCTTTAGCCATTGTTGCAAATATATTATACTAGGAAGGCACTAGGTTTTGCTAGGTATTTTTCAAAAAACACGTGTTGCTATGTAAAAATTAAAATATTATGTTTAATAAAAAAAAGGCTATAAATCTATTCTCATAGTAAACATTGTGAAAATGGACACTAACAAAGGATTTAAAAAAATTTGCCAGTAAGACCAGTCTCAATCTTTTTTCTCTTCCCATACTAATTTTCCACTGTTTATTTATATTGTCCTTTTGAATTTTATTAGCACTTTTAATATTTTTTCTTGGTCTTTGAATAATGATTTTCTATGTTTTTTTATATACACTGAGTAACAATATTTTGTTAGCATATTACAGAAACAATAGTTTACATAATAATAGTTTACATAATAAATATATAAATAAAGAGATGCAAAAATCAAAAAATGCTTCATCTTGTTGGTCCTGAAAGGATAGAATTTTTAGAAGTTTGTGTTTAGATTATTAGACAACCTTTCTAAAAATAGAATCTAGAGTGTATTCTTTAATAAACTTCACTTTTCTCAACTTTCACATACACAAGAATTTGAACCTGTGACATATTACTGAGGTTTTGTGCATTTTCCAGGTGGTGCTTTTGCTGTTTCTTTAGCTGGGAATCAAACTCAGGTCGATAGCTTGGAAGGCAGCTATGCTAGCCACTACACCTTTTGGGAAAGGTTTGTTTTGAGAAGGGATTGTTGTTTGCCAATATTTTGAGAAGAAGCTTACTTGAAAAATTTTCCCTTGGGACGAAAGTTGGCAGCTACTAGCAGGCTAAAATCTCTCAGATTCATAAATATCAGGCCCACAGTTTTGTACTAAATGTTAATTTATTTTAATTTCATACTAATTTCAGTTGTCATTATTTTGTTAAATTTTGTTAACAGATGCAATTTTTTTCTATTTCTCTGGGGCAACCAAGATCCAAACCTAATTGATCAACTTTCACAACAGAATAGTGATGAAATTTGAGCGGGGGGTGTGGACAGAAAGCATGGGATGTATCAAGATCTGTGAATCAGTCCCTGTACTTGATCATGAAGTTCCTGTCTGACAAATTACTGGAGAAAAGACAACACAAAACCAATTTAAAACATTCTTTTCTGATCATTATTTTAATCAATACCTTTGATTATGTTTCTTAACCAGTCTTTCATCTTATTAATGGCAGTCAGTCTTAAAGTTTAATAATTTTCTTAGCTTTACATTTATTTTAGATTATTTTAAAGTACCATTGCATATCAGATCTTGTTCTGCAAAAGTGATCCAGAGCTAAATGTTACTGGCCTGCCAAATAATTTCATCATTGCTCTTCTATAAGAGTTTAAATTTATTATACATCTTGCTTTAATAGACAAATGAGAGGAAGAAAATTATAAATTGTCTGACACTTTCATGCTATTTAAATGTATATGTAACTCAATACATCAGTCTTCAACATTTTGGCTAGTACTATTATGGAAAATGCTAGAAAATCTGAAGGGAGAAAGAAGAGCAGAAAAGCTTACACAGGCCAAATAAGGGTGTGTTTCAGAATGGCAGCAATTTGACCTGACTGTACTGTAGATGGATATAAAGCAAGAATAAAGAACTGTTTTCTCATTAATTTGTGTTTTTAAACCTCAAAACACTTGAAGAGCTGTTGGCAAAAGTGTGTAAGACTTTAACAAGAGCCAGAATTGCCATCACGAGGCATGAGAAGATGACAGGTTGATGTCCTTCTACATGCACATTACCAAATGCTTGAGTAAAGTTTTGTGAAGCTTTGTCTTCTTAGAGTTTTATGTTCAAATAATTTAGTTGGAGGAACTTATGCCTGCTCACATTATGTAGCTGACAGACTCATAACTGCTGCTTATATTAGCTGATTGCAAAATGGGGAAATCATGGCCTAATTTCAATTAAAAGACAGAGAACATTCTTTGAGAAAATGCATTTTAGTCTCTTTTAAAAATGCATTATGCCTTCTGTCTCATTTGGAGCTGAATGATCATTTAATTACCAGATGGCTTTACTACTGTATCACTGATATCATGTAAATCAGGAATTCAAGCCTGTGAAACTGGTGTTTCTTAGAGGGAATTTTTAATTTTACTCTTTAATAACAAGCTTATAACTTTATTTCTTAAAACTAAGTATTTCACCTTATAAAGACTGGTACTGGTGGAAGACACTGGACAGCAGTAATTCAAATGTCACCGTGTTATTTCAAATCACCAAGACCTTTAGTTGCCAATTCTTCACAGAATGTGCTACTGCAATACTGCACATAGCAGAAATCAAACTCCTCTTTCTATTGAATTCAATGCTGAAAAGCCAGCTGATCTCAGCAGCAGGAGGTTAGGTGCCATCTCTTTCCAGACAACTGGAGGAAACTGCATAGCTGGAAAGTCAGCCTCACACTCTCACGTTTAAGTTTTTCTAATTTCTTTAGTATTGCATCGAAACAAATTTTGTGTGCTAGGGTCTGTCTATCCAAATGTATAAAACTATTTCTTTAAACTAATATGGCACTATTTTATTTCTTCTGGCTTCAAGATTTACTGCTTTGATTTAGCTGAAAGCTGTACTTATTGCAGTACTGTGAAACCTGAAAAGAATGTCTTTTCACATTGTGCTGTATCATTTCAGGTTTGTCTCGTATTATAGGTTGAACTGATGCACCTTTTTGTACAGGAGAGCATCAGAGCTCTTACCAAAAGCATATTTTTGTTCTGAGGGGTTAAAAGGTAGGTGCTGTAGGTATTCATAAGGAAAGATCTAATTTTTCTATAGTTTTATTTAGTTGTACCTAAAGGACCAAACCTTTACTGTCTAGGGTTCTAGAAAATGAGAACACCATCAATGTAAATTGTATTAATCAAAGGTATTGAACATGACAGCTAAACACAATTAAAGTTATTTTGTTCTCAAATAAATATGATTTCCAAAATAGTGAAGATGAAAATACCTACAATTAACTGAAGATTCTCATCAAAACCTGTTTTTATGAGTCCAGGATGTAAACTTTGAGCCACTAAATTATTTGCAGTTCACCTTATTAGATTTAGAATGCTTGCAGTTATTCACACATGTTCTAAGCTACTATGTCCCTTCCTCAATCAATAAAAATCTCGGAACTGTGAAGCATGTACTCTCTTTTCTAATTTTTTTCTAGTTTTGTAGGTGCATGTTCGCATTTCATCTGTATTAGTATGTGTTAAATGATATCTTTCACTTCCTGCCTTTCGCACTGGTGGAGTCAAGTCTGAGGGGTATGGGTCAGGTGAAGAATACAGCAAAGACCCAGAATTTTAGGAAAGCAAAGCTCCAGCTCTTCTCAAAGTTAGCCAAGAGGATCCTCTGGGAAGTTGCCCTCAGGGTCAAGGGAGGAGAAGAGAGTGGGAGATCTTTCAGGATGTCTTCCAGACAGCATAAGAAGTAGTGATCTCCAGGTGTAAGCAATCAGGAAAGGAAGATAAGACTGGCAGGATGAGGCAGATTGATCACCCTTCTGGCCAAACTAAAGAGAGACAAAGAAACGCACAGGCAGAGGAAAGGGGGACAGATGTCCTAGGAAGAGTATAGAGACACAGTATTTCAGTAGGAATGGGATCAGGAAGGTCAAGGTCGGACTGGAACTGACCTTGGCAAGGGATGCAAGGAATAATATGAATGGCTTCTATGCATACATCAGGCAAGATTTGCCTTGTGGAGCCACATTGCCTTGAATTGCCTGCTGCCTATACTCCATGTGCCTTAGTACATCCTCTAGGAGAAATGGTTCCATGATGTTTCCATGCACAAGATGGGTAGTTCACAGGGTCCTCCTTTCTATTCTTTTTGAAAATGGGTGCAGTGTGTCCTATTTTCCAGTCACCGGTGATTTCACTTGGCTGCCATGACTTTTTGCTCATTCATCAATGACATGGACAGTATAAGTACACACTCTGCAAATTTGCAGATGACACCTAGCTGAGTGATGCAGTTGACATAGCCAAAGGATGAGATGCCATTCAGAGGGACTTGGTTAAGCTCAAAAGGTGGCCCCATGAGGATCCCATGATATTCAACAAGGCCAAGTACAAGGTCTTGTATGTAAGTTTGGGTAATCCAAAATGGGAGATAAAGCAGCCCTGACAAGGAGGTCCTGGGGGTTCTGGACATGAATTGGGGATGTGCAATGGTGCCAGAAAGTCACATGTACCCTGGACTGCACCAAAAGTAGAGTGGCCAGCAGGCCAAAGGAGCAGACTTCCTGGAGCAAGTCTGGAGAAGGTCCACAAGGATGACCAGAACACTGGGGAAACTCTCCCAAGACAAAAAGCTGGAAGAGCTGGAGCTGTTTGGCCTAGAGAAGAAAAGGTTTGGGGAAGACTTTCCAACAGCCTTTCAGTACCTAAATGGGGCTACAAGATAGATGGCAACAGGCTTTTTAGTAGAGCCTGCTGTGACAGGACAAAGGGTAATCGTTTCAAACTGAAAGAGGATTCAGACTAGATATGGAAAGATATTTTTTACAACAAAATTGGTGAGACACTGGAAAAGGTTACGTAGAGAAATAATGGATACTCTGTCCCTGAAAATATTCAGTGTTAGACTGGATGGAGCTTTGTGAGCAACCTGATCCATCTGAGAATACCCCTGCTCATGGCAAGGGGGTTGGACTATAAGATTTTCAAAGATCCCTTCCAGCTCAAACTATTCTATGATTTACTTGAAAACTTTGAAGTACTGCTGGGTTTTATTAATACTTAGAGACATATTATGTATTTTAAAACTTGCTGCCCTCAGATATGACAGTGCTTCAATACCCTATCAAATCTTTTGAAAAAGGACTTTGTTGTAGTTCAAAGCATATTATCTAATAAGTATAAATGCAGTGAACTGAAAAAAAAGAACAAATATTTTCAATTAATTTAATATCATTATGTAGAAAGGCTTTTAAAAAATCCCATCCTATGGAAAAAGTGGGTTTAAATTAAATTATTTCTTCATTTTTCCACCAGCATTACAATTCCTGTCTTGAAATGTCATTATCGTTGATGCCAAGTTATTACAGTTCAGGAGTTATGTTTCTACAGATATCACTTCATTCAGTTTTAATGTTATGAGAATTCTTGGTACTCTCATAACTCACATCAGCATTAGGAAGGTTCAATTAACTCTATAGAATTCTATTCTTGAAGCATATTTGGCAAGCAAGTAATCTGTAGTTTGGATCTTCATTGATTGAGTCGCATTTTGGTTTTCCATAAATAATGCAGACTTGAATTCAGCTGTGATCAGCAATCAGTGTCTTGCAAGTTTTTATTTCAGATGGCTTATCATGCCCAGCTAAATGAAAATGTAACCAAGCAAACATGGCTCTTTCTTGTAGTACTTTCTCTGTAAAATACTTTTTAGCTGAACATTCACACTAATAATTTAAACCCATTCGTTGCCTCATAAACTCCTTTCCAAAAATTAAAAAAGGCATAAGAAATGAACATCAGAATGATCAGAATTATGACAATGAATATCCAACAATACTGTTGATTCCTGTAAACACATTTTCAGAGTTATTTGAATGTGTCATACCTGCTATTTGAACACATCAATCCACTGCACAAAGATTGGTCTAAGGGCACTTCGAGTTCTTAATTTCCCTGTTATATCAGAGGAAACTCTTGAAGAATACTGTTGGAAACCATCTGGCAGCAAACAACTAGGAAAAATTAAAAAGCCTATTTTTGGTCCTGAGTCCCCTTTTAGTGTCTGCTCTCTGTTCATGTTGCTCACCCAGCTGCCAACTGGAACAAAATGTACTGCTGCTATTCTAGGGCTCCAAACAGCATGTTTAGGAGGACAGAAAACATAATTCAAGATTCTGCAGCTGAAGGTTTTTGAAAATTTTAAGGCACACAGCTCTTTAACCTTGTAAAAATCTCTCACAGCTTCATAAAAAAAAAAATTTAGAAATTGTTGGGCAAGCCAAAATATTCCTGTTTCTGATCTGAGCTCTGCACAGTTGAAAGTAATTTCAAGATTGAAAATGAAATATTTAATCAGGAAGACCAAAAGAAAGGACCTAGATAACCCATTACAGCTTTAGAGAGGATTTAAAGGAGCAATGAGATTTGTTACAGAATTGGCATCAGTTATTTTACAAGACATCAAGCTTACAGTGTAAGAAAATATAGGAAAAGCTTGTTTTAGGGAAAGAGGTATTTCAGGAGCAGCCAGTCTACATTGTTTTGGAGTACTGCAAGTTTGGAAATACATAGTCATCTTTTAGACAATGTTTTTATTTTGAGCTATACATCTTTGCAAGACTCAAACTTCTCTTGTTCACCACACAGCTTCTGTACTAATCATCCGAAGAAATACCAATATTCAGTAAAATTCAGTCCTGTCTGCATTGCAAAATTCTCAATGAAAAGAAGCATATGAGTGTGGATCTTGTTGAATGTTTCTGAGTTCTAAGCAAATTATATTAGAACTATATTTATGTTAGTAAACAAAATGGTCTGGGACCAGTTTGAAGGCAAGTAGCACAACAGAGAGGCTTTCATGATTAAAGTCTCTCCTGTTCTCTGGGTAAGATGGCCTTGTACTTACTGCCCATCAGGAGCAGACCTTGGCAAGTGCTATCCAAAATGGCCCCTTGGCTTTGTCTGTGTACTGAGAGGAAGCCCAGGACAAAACCATACCAACATGTTAAAACAACAGTATCAGTGTAATAATAATCACAGTGCTGGGTCTGGTTTAGTTTTCAAAGTGTGGGCTCTGAGTTCACGTGACTCCAAGACAACAGGAGAGTTTACAAAAGGGAAAAAACCAACCATACAACAGCTGACAAAAATCCTGTCCAGATCTGTAACACTTGTCTGAACTGACTAAGCTGTTTTCAAAGGCAAGTGCTGTTTCTGTGCAAGTGAAAAAGGCTAGGGAACATTCCCATGCACTGGACCTTGATCATTCACCCAGTGAAATCCTTCATATGGTCCCTGGAAGGCTGTTTTTTGACCTAGTCCAGTATCTTCCACAGAAGCACAGAAAAATTCTCAAGCACGGCACAGAGCCTACAATGGGTAAGGCAGAATTCTCAACAGGCAGGAGATTAAGAGGATTTTAGGTGGGTACAGAGTGCTCTGTTCTAATTGACCTCAACACCCAAGAGCAAACCAGCATATGACTAACTGGTTTAGATAGGACCAAGTTGTCATAAGAAATAATATTCATAGAATCTTAGAATGGTTTAAATTATGGAGGACTGTTATAGACCACGTAATCCAGTTTTCCTCAGAGTAGGTTCAGTGCATCTGGTTCCTTAATCAAGTTTTTAATATCTCCAGAGAAATATATCTATACTGATAAACAAAAAAGGGCCAGTGACTGAATTGAAATAACACTCCTATCAGCCAGTTAAACTGCTAGCTCACTCTCTGAATTTGCAAGATTCATCTTTTTCTGCTTCAAAACTAGTGTCTTATTTTTATGGACACTAGCTAGGCACCACACTTGGCCATTGCAGTTATTAGTCCCCAGCTGTCTTTCTTTAGCCCCACAGGCACATTCAAGATAGGCACACTGCACAGCATATTTCCCAATCAAATCAGGGTTCCCAGACCTGAACCGCATAGAGCCCCCTGCAGTGTGTGTGCACCTGGGGCATTGAAAAGCTGTTACCTCAATAAATCACCAGTAAATTAGTTATGGTGCTGATTATGGTTTTTATTCATTTCAGTTTAAAATAATAAAGGAATTTACAAGGCTCTAGGTGGTCTAATATTTAATTATACACTAAATATGACTAAATTACACCTCATCATAATTTAAATCAGTTCTCAAATCAGGCAAACACCTATTGTCTCTGTGTACCTCTCAACCACATACAGTTTTCTCCAGAGTAAAAATGAGAATGTTGCAGAAAGAAATCTGAGCATGCAGGAAATGCTGCGAAGTTCAGATGGGTGCATACATTTTCTTTGTAAAGAGTGGACAACAGCTAAAACATTTCTGCCACCCACATCAGTGGCAGTGAGAGTGTGATAATCTCTCAAGTGAATTGGTTCCAAGCCATGTAAGGTTTTATAGGCTATAGATAGTATCTTCAATTTCAGTAGGTCATTTAATGCATCCGATTTCCATGGAAATCCTGCTGTGTGAGGGTATCCAAATCCTGAATAATTTCAATGTCTCTCGTGCAAAGGATATTGTGCAACCCTGTTATGATATCACCAAAGTAGGGCTAAAGGAAAATTGATTTGTCTCTGAAATTAGAATTCAGGAGAAAAAATTATACAAAAGAACAGGACTTAATGACAATTAAACTTGTAAGGCAATATTTTAATGAGATGTCAGGTTTAGATATGGTTGGGTTCTTTAGCACTTGATTTTGTCCTCTAGAAAATTCCAGTGTCAAAATGGACGTATCAGACTATATGATAGTACTTTTGCTTACAGATTAAATTACTTAGAGCCTTACATAGTGTGTAAATTTGATATTTTAGTTGCCTGATGTTGTTTATAACTGATGCTCTCTTTAGATATCTTATGAGAACTGGATTATTCTCCTATATGTACAGTAAGCAGACAAAATTTACAAAAGGGAAAATTTCTAGAAAATATTGGGAGAAATTTTCTCACAAGGAAAGCAGTCAAATACTGGAATAACTTGCTCAGAGAAACTATGATTTTTCCTATAGAACATTCCCTTGAAGAACTTAGTCTCATATGGCTTTACTCTGGGGGAAAAAAAGATCAAGTGGCCTCTAGAGGTCCATGATTCTGTAATATAATTTTTTTAGATATTGTTATTATTTTATGATATATGGTGAATTATTCATATGATATATGCAGAAATTAAATATAAGTAGAAAATCACAATAAATCAGTACATGGAGACAAGCTATAGATACATAATTGTTACTTGTAAAACTTTCTAATAACTTTGAAGTATGGTGGAGTCACAGCTAGCTATGGGACTATATTAGACTGATCAGATCATTTGGCAAAGTGCAATCATGAATTATACGAAAGGACATGAATCTAAAAGTAACAAATGTAACTCCCACAGGTAAATCAGGGTTATGCTCTGGAATTCAGTTTCCCTGGAAAGGACCCATGATAGCTACACCTGGTAAATAATAAGGTAATGATGAATTGACCGGAAAATGATACTCAGACACATAAACAATGAACTACTGAATGTAAGCAGAGCTGCAGAAATGTAATTACTAACTAGATATCAATGCAATACGGAAGATATTTTTCAAGTAGGACTTGGACAATTGTATAGGACTTCAAAGGTAATTAGAAGTATGAGCAAAGTAAAATTTTCTATTATTTTTTGTGGGAAAGCTGAAGAAGAAAACATATTAATAAATTTTCTCCAAAAAATTATTTTAATCAGTTTTGCATCTAAAAATAGCTCTGTCTACAGAACAACATGGTGGAGTGTTTTATGTTATGGTCTATCATACTGCAATTGTCTGATTTTTATATAGTTTAAAGGTACCGAAATTCCAGTCCTTATACACTTCTCTGCAAAGAGACAAGGGCTGATTTTATACATGAAAATCTACCAAATTGCAGTAAGAACTTCTTTTTCATTTATTTGACTCATTGTCTTCTACTTGGTAAGGTTTAAATCAGTGTTTCGTGCTTAGGCAATGTTCTTTACATTCTGAAATATATGATCAGTTTAAACAAATCAAAGCAACAATTTCCATAAGAGAAGACAATAATTTTGGTGTAACAATAACATTTTCTTTGTTTATAGAGACTGCTAAAATGGTTGTTTCTTATCCAGAAACTGTGCTGCAGAATCTTTGAATGAAACATCTTTTATTGGGGGCAGCACCCATGAGAACAGCTATCAGGAGCAGCAAGCTTCTGTAAACACCTTCAGCACTTAGCTAACATCTGATTTTAGCTTCACTGTAGGATGGCAGAGCTGCAATGGTTTCATTAGTCAGGACTTTGAAATCAGAGCCCGTATTTATTTTATTATCTCTGTTTTCTCCACCTTCAGTCAGCATGTTGTAAGTACTTCATAAGCCCTCCTGGCTTGTGGCAATCCTTGAGATGCACTTGACTGTCTATTGCCATCCATAAATCAATATATGCCTGAACTTGAATTCATTAAACTCGCACTTGCAGCTAACCTGTGAACCTTGCACTGATCTTATTGATATTTAAACAACGCTGTGTGCCTTTACTTTTTCCTCTGGTGCTAGTAAAAAGTTTTGATTTCAGGCACTATGGCAATAGATTTCAACACAATGTTTTTCTCAAGTTTCAGTAAATCACTGGGAATTCTCAGTGGTGGATAAATACATTTAAATCTCAGTTATCGTTATAAGAACAATCATATTTACTCAAATCATTGTAGAGATATTCTTAAATACCCTTTTAAGGCAAAAGAACGTAGGCTCAGGACATTTTGCTTGTTTGATTGACAACCAGTACAAATTTCCCATAGTTGATTTGGGTATTAAGTAAAATAGCACCAACACTTTCCCTGTACTCCCTCTTCCCCACTCCACCTTTCCTTTCTTTTGCACTCTGAAGAGGTGATGGGCAGCACAGGAGTCTGACTGCATCTGGTGTTTTTGCTGTCTGTACACAGCAGCTTTCCTCTTGCTCTGTTTGTAATAACAGGGTTTGCTGCTTTACCACTTTGTGTCTTTAACACAGTGGGTCACCCATGGCAACAGCCCCTTAGGGGCTGTTCCTACCTCCTTCAGCATGGAGTGCCTGCCTGAAAGTGTGTCTCTGGTCACATGTGCCTCTCTGACCAACTGAAGCTTTGGTTCCTAATGGTTCAGTTTCCTCCACTGTTGTTTTATTTGCTGCACGGTGATGCCTACATCCACCAAGAAACAGACAACCCACCTGCACAGAGTATCACTCTGTCTTTACCTGAAGGGAGTGACCATGGGTTTTGAAACAAATGGATCTAGCAAACTGACATCTGGTAATGGCTAGTAGGGAATAGAGATGAGCAATTTCCACACAAGCCATTGTCCTCCCCAATGTTCCTTGATGCTGAGGACACAGCAGGCCTAACAATAGAGGGAAATGTATGGCAGGCCACTGCTACTTAAGGTAGCTTAAGTTCATTAGTCCTGTTTCAAATGAAACATCTTATTTAATTGCTTCACATTGAAGTTTCAAATGCTTGTTAATTTTAACAATTTTCAAAACTATATATTGAGTCATAATAACAGAAACCCTTTCTGGAAAAATATGAATACTGTACATTAAGTTTTGAGCTATTTCTTCTTTGCCAAAGATATAGATCCTTTAATTCTGCTATGGATTGCTCTGAAACTAATCCATTATGTTAGTAATTTCATACCTTCATTGCTGACAGCGGTTAGCCAGGTACTGAGAAGTATCATCTGATGTAGGAGGAATATTTCCTTCTACCGAAGTAATATAAGTGATATATTTTCAATGAAATGAAGTCAAATAAGTCCCTTATCATGCATTTTCCGTTGAAAAATTCTTCAGAATAGCGTATTTGACACGAAAGCTCAGAACAACAAAATCTGTCCTGGTGTCCAGGTACATTTCATTTGGTCAGACTTCAGGCAGTGGACAATATTATTTCTTAAATCTTGAGGAAGTTATGTTAAGAAGAATAAATCTAAGAGAAAGCTGCTTCTTTATTTTGAGTGCAAAAATGTCATGTGCAGAATAAATGATTCAAAAGACAGGTAAGGTTGTAGTCCCATGTCCTCTAATACATCTGCCAAAAGATCTGTAAATGTCTGAAGAAATAAAACCCCATTCTGTACATGAAAAGAAAGCCACCGATCAGCATTTTTAACAAACTGGAGGGTTGGGATTTTTTTTCTCTAAAGAGGATAACTAAAAACATACTGTGGGGACAAAATCTTGACTCACGAAACCTGCTTTTTGGAAAGAGGATATGGCTGAAATTTATTAGAGATAAATCCAGCTATTGAATTGTAGATGTACTCTAGCTAGCTATCTTCTGATTTTAGACATGATGACTGTTCCTTATACTTCCTTTTCCTTAGGCTCTAACACATCAGTGTTAGAGCCTCTCCAACTTTTACCATTTAGAACTTCTCATTTAAAAGAGATCCAAACAGTTGTCCCAAACCTATAACATTTATTGTGCTCATCTGGTATAAAGGACTTTTTGGCCTATTATGATTGCATCCCATAAGGAATATAGGAGGTCTGTGTTGCATGGTCCTATGCTTGCACACAACAGCAGAAATTCGGACTCCTCACCTTCCTTCTGGGATGCACCTTCAAATAGCCTTCCCTAGTTGTATTATTTTTCTAATACAAGCTTTCAAACAGAGGTTTTTCTTTCCATAAGTGTCCTCTAAATTGTTTTCAGACCTCTCTGTTCTGCTAGTAATCAATAATCACACTAGCATTGTAAAAAGAATTTTAAAAAAAGTTGCAAATATCCATCATTAACCTGCTTATGTGTGGAATACGGACTGTGGACTGGAACTTGAAGAGATCGTGCAGAATTGATCTCCCATGGAAGTAAGGCCTTCCATTTAAACAAGTCATCTAGTTTCCACTTCACTGAAATTCCTATTTCACCTGACTTTGCATGCCTATAATGTAGTTATCTCAACAGTGTAGAACACTATAACCTTCCAGTGTGCTTATATGGAAAGAAAACTTCATTCACCTTACTTGCATCTCTAATGTTTAATGAATCGCTTGAAGAAACACCCATTTGTCCCTTTTGACTATGCAGAAAGCCTAACTGAAATGTAGACATGTATATATAACAGCAGTTTTTGCATTAGGAAAGATGAATCCAGCTTCTAATATCCCTTCCAGTTCAATGAAGAGAATTACATGCATCCAGAAGGCGATTAATGTGGATATACCTTGTTCCGTAGCACAGTGTATTCTCCTTACTCTATCTTTCTCCATTACCTTTAACAAGCATGTGAAAGCAGAGACAGAAACATATGGTTAAAGTTAGATGAGATGAAAACCACTTATGCAGTTATTTTCTAGTTTTCCTGGAAGACATCATCATATCCATGAGTGTGATGAACTTCAATATACTGTCCATATGCTTCCACATCAATTTGAAATGCTTTTCTTAAAGTACCATCAGAAAGACATTGAAGAAAATACAATCTCTTTTCTAAATGGGTGTAAACTAAGAGGAACTCAAATTTGACTTGATTGTGTGTGTATGGCATGACTTCCAAGTAGAGACTCAAGGTAAATTTCCACAGAGGAAGAATCCAGCACACTGAGTTATGACTTATAAATTCATAATAGAGAGAATATAAGTCATACCTCTAAGTCATGGTGGATTTTTATGTTTGGACACAGTATTCATAGCATTTTTTTTTCTTTTTTTAATAAAGTTGCAGTGGTGACCAGTGTAAAATTCACAAATTTTGAGAACAAGAGCACTTTCTATCACTCCCAACATAACCAGTAAGAAAGATCATACAGGCCAATTTTAGTTCTTGACGACAGCTGTGAAATCTTACTGGATGCTCAGAGGTGTAACTATGGAAATCATTTGGCATGTAGGATCTTTTCTTTTATTTTTAAACGTTTTTACACCTCCCTCTGAAATTGCCATCTCCTAGCTCCTGTTAGGCAGAGGATATGCAACTTTTTTAACCTATCATACCAGTAGTAATGATGATTGACATGAAAACAGCACAGCTTGTCTATTAGCACCAAAGTGAATTTGCAAGGATGTCAGTAAGATTATATAGTTATGCATCCACATCTGTTCAAGGGAATATATATACGTTTAAAATAACATATCCAACATAAATCAATGAACTTAAGGTTTCTGTGCAAATCTCAGTAAAAGCTCAGGATCAGAGGAGTGAATTTTGAAGTAGAAGTAATCTTTTCTACAAACATCTCTCCTAACACCAGGCAATAGGTTGATGGTTATATCAAAATCATTGAATCATGGCATCATAGAATGCTCTGGGTTGGGAGGGACATAAAGATCATCTAGTTCCAACACCCTGCCATGGACAGGAATATCTTCCACTAAACCAGGCTGCCCAAAGTCCTATCCAACCTGGCCTTGAACACTCTCAGGGATGAGGCATCCACAGTTTCTGTTTCAATGCTTCACCACCCTCACATGAAAGAATTTTTTTCTGACTACCTAATCTAACCTACTCTCTGTTTGAATGGTTATACCCCTTTGTCCTGTCACTACATGCTTTTGTAAACAGTATCTGTCTTCCTTTTTCTTTTTGCAGGTACTGGAAGGGTGCAATTAACTCCCCTGAACAGACTTGCTAGCCCCCTGTTAGCACTGCTTGTGTGCAGCAAGCAGGGACAAGAGTGCAGAATAGGCTATAACTCAGAGGTTCTTTCCACTCGGGACCATTTATACAGGAGGTTTTGAGTCTGAGGTAAAATATTTTCTTATTACTAGTATTTCAAAGAGTTCTGCCTTGATACTATGCAAAAAACCAAAATAAAAGTGGCTAAACTCAGGATTTTTTGACAACAATGTCTGTTCATGAGGTGCTTCAGATTTATGTTTACATTACAGATTTGTTTAACATTACAGATGCTGTCCTTGATCCCCAGTAAGACTGGAGGTCTGTAGGAGTCCAGTGGAACAGACTTAGGGAGCATTCATCCTAGTAAACTTTTACTCTGAAAGAGACACACAGGGCTTAAATATGTATTATTATTGAGTCTGGGGGGAGGAAAGTGCTTAAGAGGGTGAATAATAAAAAGCCACAGTTATAAACTGCTAAAATAACTACAGAATGTTGTCTTGCCGACCTCATTTTCTGCGATGGCAGAAGCTCTGTTGCTAAGTAATTAACAGAGCCAAAGAAAGAAAGAAAGAAAAAAAAGAGAGTCCTATTTCTAACTTCTCTTTAAGTAGCACTTATATGGATATTAGATGGCAGCAGACACAGTTATAATTGTTCTAATGTAATGTAACTCAGTCACACAGAAGGGAGCACCATGAAAGCGTTATATAGTGAATTTCAGTCCATATGGATTTATCTCACAACACACTTCTCCATTTGCCCTGGATTCACATTTTTCTAAGGGAGAAAATTACTTCCTTGTTTTATGGTGACATGGTATTTAGACTGGACCTCTGGTTGATGTTGAAAAAAAGTTCTCTACCGAGCTGAGTACCAGCTTTCCTTCTTAGGTCGGTAGAACCTTCTTTCAACATCACAGTGGGATCGACCTCACTGTTTTGCCTACAGTTGCGATTCAGTGATGAACTCATGGATGAAATTCAGCCACTTCTTTCCCGTTTGGATGCTCTGAGCAGTTTCTCCCAACAAACTGCTTTAATTTGTAAGCAGAGACAAAACAGAAGCAATCAGCCAGCCTTCGAGGCTGCCTGCATTCCGAGATATATAAAAAAAAATTATCCTGAGAGCAAACCCAGCATTTACTATTTCAAAGGAATAAGATGTACTCTTGAGCATACAAAAGATATTTCACTTCCAGCCTTGTTCAAGTCCTGCATTGAAAGGCACCCATCCATCCTACTGTAAAATTGAATAAGTTAGTTATTATTACTGTGGTGAAACTGTGGGATCATTAATTTCATCAGTTACTAGATGGCAGATATCTGACTACTTAATGACCTTGTATTTACTGAGAAAAAAAAGTCTGCTGCTGAAATGACAGAGATGTAATGGCATGAATTCATTCTGGATAACAAAGCTATAGAACAGCTTACCATACAATGTATGACTCAGATTTCAGTGCTTTTTGACATTCAACAGTAACATTGCTGAAATATCACTTAAATAAATATCAGCAGTTAATCACAAGAGATGTAATGTTATTAACTGGGGGAAATTACCCTTTTCTATATGTTTTCTTTCATACAAAAGGAAAGGAGCACAAAATAAGGAACAAAAAATATGTAAGTTAAATTGCACTGTTCTATCTCACTCAAAAGATGTAGAGAGATATTAGCCAATGCTAAAGCATAAAGAAGAAGAAGAAGAGGAAGAAGAAGAACAAGAAGAACAAGGGGATCAAGAGGAAGAAGGCAGAGGAGGATGGAGGAGGATGGAGGAGGAGGAGGAGGAAGAGGAGGAGTGGAACTGAATTGGCAATCAGAGTACCTTCTTTCTCCAGCATGACACATACACCCCTAAGTAGTTTACCTAGTGGAGTTATAAGAATCAGTTTTAATGATTTATGTTAAATATAAAATATTTTTGAATTTTCTCTCTTTTAGGAGCAGATGACCTCCAAAATGCTTCCTCAAAAATACTGTTCCAAACCTTACAAATTCTGAAAATATCTTTACATATAATAAAGGCTATGCAACATCAGAAGTGGAAAATCAGAGCTTTACTGATCACTCCTCTTTTTTTGTTTTTTTTTTCTTTTGAGAAGAATAAAGGTTCCATGTTCATTTATGCTTGTACAGCTCTTCCTCTTGAAGAACAAGGCACACTAAAATTCAGTGCCATGTTTCTTGTGTTCTAAGTAAATGTTCTTAAACACCATGGGTGATAGGGAACAGAGGGGTTTCAAAAGATACTCAGAGGTGCCATGGATGATCCAGGTGCCGTGGGTGATCCAGGGAGGAAATTCAGATCTGCCCACATTATATTTTACTTGAAAGACCACAATTTATGTCCATTTCTACTTCACTGCTCATCCAGTTTGCCCTTAAGAAGCCGAAAACAAAGAGTAAACTCTAAGGCAGCCCTGCTGTTTAATCTGTCAGCCATACTTCAGTAACTGGCCATGAATGTCAACAGATAAAGAAGCCTGATCCAGGAGAAATTAGTCATAAATCCCATTACTCTGAACAGAAATCTCACATAGAGAGACTAATTTTTTTATTTTTTTTAAGGATATCTAGCTACTGACTTTAGCACTAGCCCAGGCAAGAAAGCTGTCCAGTATTTCCAGTTGTAAAGACAGTTTGTGCACAGACAATACTTTTAAATGCAATAATGTATGAATAGTTGGTGCTTATATTTTGTATGAGAAAAAGAATGAAGGAACAAAGATAAACTGTGAGACCCAAACAAGGGAATGAAGGAAATTTTAGGTGTAAGCAATATGCTAAATTCAGGTTCTATACTTAATACTGAGAAAATAAACTAAACATCAGTAAAGAAAAGGTTAGTTGTTCAGGGAACACATAGTATTTCTTTTCCAGTATGAAATCCATAAATATGACCCTATCAAAGGTACTAAATTTGAAGCTGCAAGATATAGAAACATTTTTCCTTTCCAACCCAAACCCAAAATTTATTGAAGTGAGTCCCTGCAATCTGCTTCATCTGTGGGCAAATGTTACTTTTTCCAATAAGAACAACTAGAGACAGAAAAAAGGGACTTATAAACCATGCAATATATGGGTAATATCTTACAGAAATAACCAAACTGAAGCACCAAATATTTTATATCATGTGGTATGTTTTTATTTACAAATTCTTTTTTGTTCAGTGTAGTTACAATAGGTTCTCTTATACCAATAGTTCATGGACATTCAACTTACTCTTTTTCAACCTGTTGAAAACATATTTAAGATCTATAGTTTATTGTCTCTGAGAAAGATTATCAGTACTCATTTGAAACCATCTCTGAAAACATTATCAAATACTGCTTTTCTTGATACTGTGGGACACATCTGTAGGTGTCAATCTGGCCCTGCCTGCCGTTGACAAGCCAGATAACACATATACCTTGTCACTATGCCACTATTTGCCACAAGCAAACCAAAGCTCATCCTCTGGCTCTTACAGATTGTAGTGTGAAGTCCAGAGCAGAGATAATAGTGGAAGGCATTCTACAAAGTGCTAAGATCATGGAGTCTGAATAATATGAGCTCAGGCTCACTGGAGTTTCATTTAATTTTTTTATAATCTCTTTCATTCCTTTTGGGATTTCAGATCTTCATACACGTGAATCATGAAATGTCAACTGAAAAAAACATTCTTACAGGTTACAGACACAGAAATATATGACAAACTGGAAATATAAGCAAGCATTAAAGGGTGTAAATTACCAGGTTTTATCAAGTTATCTAAAGCATCATACTTGATATTACAGCTCTGCTGATACAAAAATATCTTGAACAACTTTACCCTCCATTGTTCTCCCCTGGAGAACAGCATTTTTCAGCAGAAGGTCAGGAAGGAAAAAGGAGCCTTTAGCTTCCATCTGGTTTTCAATAAAGTGGAAATGACATCTGCCCTAAATATGAAGTATGCTCCAAAAGATATTCTTAAAAAAAGTAAAGGGATGATTCTAGCTTTTACTTCCTTTAAGTAAAGAGAGAGGTCTGGTGATTAAAAGAAGTGTTGCAGACTAAAGCTAGGAGAGAGAAATAAAAACTCAGAAAAAAATGACAGTATAAGTATGTATTTGAAGTTTTGTTTTGGTCACTGAGCTTTGATGTAAGAGCTTTTTCCTACACTTTACCCTACATTTCTTATCACAGAAAAATCTGGAACAAATTGGAAAGAGTAAGAGATAATATGTGCTTGGGCCTCTTAAGGACATGATGGTGGTCATTTGACACATTCCTTCTCCCCATTAATCCATTTCCAACCTAGGCAGTCTTCTTTGGCTGCTTGATCCACAAGAAGAAAAGTCTGAAAGAGAGAGTTACAGACAGCTACATGCATATGATACCAGTCAGTAGAGACTCCATTTCCCCCAGAGATCTCTTGTCTTTATTTTGTAGCCGGTTATGCATTACCCGGCATCGGCTAATGAGATCTCACTTCCACCAGGCCTGGAATTAGCACCTTCCTGCCGAAAACTCCTCCTTTCTGTGCCTATCTCAAGTTCCTGCTCTGGTGGCTTCTCTCACAGCAAGTTCCTTCTGTGGCCTTGACACTGTTTACGATGGGCAATGGTGCTCTTAAAGTCCTTATGGCTCCAGCCACGAGAAGCAGCAAAGGTGGTTCCAGAACATTGTGTCTTTATCATTGGCTCTCAAATGCACAGGCATGCAGGCATACAATGTCATGAAATGGACGGATATTTATGTGGAATAAAACTAGCCCAATAAAAAGAGTAGTTGATAAATCAGAGCACTATAATGACATGCCAGTTCCAAGGATGAGAGTTACAATAAGACACTGAGACCTATAGCAAAAAAAAGAATAAAGTAACAGCTATAATTCCTTTAAAATTTAGTAGTGAAACTTAGCAATGTTACCTATCCAGCAATAACAAAAATATTTTTAAATGAAAGAGAAACTACCTTTGTTTTTTCTCAGCCAGTTAAAGGAAATATTAAAAAAAAAATAAAAATAGAAAGTTGTTCAGATGAGAAGAAAGTTGGTGACCACATAAACTCATTTCCTCCAGGATTTCTGATTTGTAGTCTCCATTGAGAGTCAAAAGGAGCATGTGCAGGCAACCGTATTTTCATTCTGCCATTGCCACTTTCCCACCATTCTAAAAAACTCCTACTCAAGGATAAAAAGTGTTTCAGGCTTGGCCTTCAGCCAAAATAAAATCCTTCCTCTTTCCAAGAAAAATAAAATTCCTAAGCAGCAACCTCAACATTGTCACCTCCCCTCTACAAGACAAATTTCTACAAGCGTAATGCAGCTAAGGGCAGAAGATGTTCTAGCAGCTTGTCAGAATTTTCTAGGACAAGGCATGGACAGTCTGTGCATCAGATGGGAAGTGCAATAAATATATATGAGACTGAAGGAAGGGTAGAAGTGGGTAAGAAGGCAAATCTCTTCCAGACCACAAGACATTGAATTTTCAGCTTCTGTTTTACCTTTCAACAGCCCCTGCTGACAGAGGCAATCCCTCTTATCCTGGCTGATTGAAGCTGATTTTCTACTCCTTAGTCCAGTTTATCCAGATTTTTCCATCATATATATCCAACTGTCCACAGCAGAGGTAGAGGGGAATCTTTATCATAAGTCACAAAGGATGGACTCCAGAGCTTCCTTTTCTGGGTTCCCTCTCCTTTCCAATTTCTCTAAATCTATCCTCTTGGCAACCACAGAAGCTCTTCTCTCCCCTATCTAACATGTCTTGCAAACACATAATCCATAATCCAGGAACATTGATAGTCTTTACTTGCTCTGAAATGAGACAGCTCTTCAATTTCCCCCAGCTGGCCCTCCCTCCATCTGATCACAGAGACTCAGAGCAGACACCTGCCAGGCACACTGCTGCAGGGGCCTGAAACAATCTTGCTCGCTGTGTGAAGGAAGTCTTCTCTCCTGTCATAAATACATCTCCTAAGGCAGAACTTAGTCTGTAATGTTATGGATACATACAGTACACATAGTGCATCTCCAGTGTGTGTCCTCTGGAATCAATAAAAGGAATCAATAAAATTATGGAATCAATAAAGGGAAGATTTGAAGCAAATGATCAAATTTGAACATAGGTTTTAATAATCCTCAGATCTTATAGATTTTATTTAGTAGGTTTTTTTATTTACAGCTATAAAACTTGTTTCTGGAGGCTGGCAATATAAAGTACTGTTCCACAGACTTCTCTACCTCTCACATTAAGAGGACTGGCATTCAAAAAACATCTGCTGTGACAGGGAGACACATTTCTCTGCCTTAACCACAACCTTCTCTCCAGCTAGAGCCTCTCAATATGAGCAGATTGAGGCAAGATTACTGCTCCAGAGTCCAAAAGGGAAAAACATTTAATGGTGAGGTTTTACAAGCAATTTTACATATAACTTTATTTCTGTAGATCTTTATGTCTACATTTCTGTTAAAATGTAGATAGCACTGCCCATAATTTGGCAGACATTTTATGCTAAAAACCTTCTGTTTTGCAGCTACATCAAATTTCAGTTTTACACAGATCATGCGTTACTTGGAGAAAAAGATTGAAGTGATAATAAGAAACTACTCACTTTATTTACAAATCCAAAAATATGTGATCTTTTCTCCCTGCTGACCATATTTCAACTGGCAAGATGGAATAACAGAATACCCTTTGGAACCTTTCTTCACTCAAGTACATATAATCATTACTGTCAGCCCATCAGGCTCCAGGTGAAAATAGATTCTATATAAACTCTTTTAAGTCACATTTGATTAGACCCTTTTCTGTATGAGTTTGACATGTTTTATTATTTCTCATCACAGCTTCTGTGGTGGACTTCCCCAGAATAACTCCTGTACCATAACTGACAAACGAAATCTGACTTACATTATAGAGAATGCTGAAAGTCTCCAGCCGAATACAGTAAATTAAAAGTGTGTACTGTACAATTCTCTTATTTGAATAGAAGCTTTATTTTTAGCAACATCAACCAAAACCAGAAACACTTACCAGGCAGGAGGAGATAGAAAGTAGCCTGTGTCCTAGGTGGTGGTGGGATAGAGAATCTATGACAAAATAGAGGAATGTGATAACAGAAAGGAACATAGCCAGGAATAAATAAGGAGAAATGTATATAGATTTCACCAGCTTTATGGTGCAGACTGTAATTAAAATAAAAAAAATATTTATAAAAAATAAAACCAATTATAAAACCATGGCTGAAACTTGTAAATGATTATTTAAGAATGTCTATAATGACAAAGATCATGAGACACAACTGGAAGCTTTATGGGCCTTCTCTGGCAGCAATGGGGTTTTTTTGAAAATTAATACCATGACAATTTTTGCCTTTTTCGGTGGCCTTCTTGTCATCTTTCCCTCTCCGCCCAAAATATAGAGAGAGGTAAAAGATCTCTCGTAATGCATAACTAAAGCACTCTTTTTGAGCAGCAAACTTCTTTGTGACTTCTCTTTAACACTAAAATGACCAGAAAAAAAAGTGTATTTTTATTTCATTTGTCTCCTTCAGTGGCCTGAATAATCTTGGTATGTCTATCAATAGATAAGTCAAAGGCAGATTCTGCTGGCATGTGATCAAACACTGCTTCTTCTCATTGCCACACAGGGAGTTGTTCATTGGAAATTTTAGAATTTTCTCCTGTTTCTGCTCAATCACCAAAATTTCAATGAAGTGCTATTTAAAACCCATAAAAGAACTTGAGTTGATATGGAGAACAATACAAGGGAAATGAAGATTTTATGGCTCTTCTCTGAGCCATAGGAAGGAGCCCAGAGAAAAAGTTCAATATCTAGTTTGTCCAATAGCTCTCACAAGTTATGCAAATTTCTTGCCCTTGGAACTGTTTCAAGTTCACCAGTTTCTACATAAGTGTAACAAACAGGACTGTGCCTCATTACTCTGCACTGGAAAACCTCTGCATTTGATAGCCTCCTTCAAAAATTTGGCATTCACAACACCACCCTTGTAGAGCTTACACAAAGGGCTGTCAACTAGAACTCCAAAGAGTAGTTCTGTAGTATCCTCCTTCTCTGGAAGGATTGCACATGCAGGCATGAATATATCCAGAAGATTTGAAAATAATAATTGCTAGGATGGACCAGCAGAGTTGTAAATGTGACTGGAAGCAGTGATGCATGCTTATTACAGTTAAGGACTTTTGTCTTGAAAACTCACATTTCAGAAACCCCTTTTCAGAGAGCTTATGTCTGAGACTGCACTAGAAAATGATGTGTCTCCTTGGGGATGCTGAAAAACTCACCACCAGCCCGAAAGTGATCAGTCTTTCACCCACAAGGATCTGAACAATGAGCCTGGAAGAACAGCAATGAGGCTTTATTTCAAGCTGTCAATAAGCCATTCCACTGTTCATAGGCTAAACCTTTCTGAGAAAATTTATGGGACTGGGAAACAAATGGAACACTAGATATGAAGAACAAACCAGGACACAGCGAGGGCCAGCTGCTCCCTAAGGGACAGGGAATCAGAATCAGGAGCCAAGCACAAGAGGAGCCATGTCTGACAGGATTAGGGCTGGGGATTGGCAGCTGGAGACAGCCTGGAACCCAGATCATCAGCTAAGTCCATGAAGCCAAACTGGAAAGTCAGACAGGATCAGGCCTGGTGCTTATAATTAGGATCTGACACAGCTCAGCAATAACCAGGCAAACCCATGGTGACAAGACAAATTTGAGCTGAAGTTACTAAATCAATTTGTGGTTTAGGGTTGGGATCTGCATCAGCAAGTGTGTGGCCAGGAACAGGCAACCTGAATTCATCTCAGGCAGGAGCCAAGGGCTGGAGTCTTAGCTTAAAACCAACTCCTGTGGGAAGGCTCATCCACACTAAGGTTTCTTGCTTTCTTCACACAACAGTTTCACATCCAGAACCACCTGTTATACTTTCTGAAGCTGTACATGAGCTCAAGCAGCCAAAAGTTGTTGGAGAGGGTTGATGCACTCTGAAGAAGAGATTGGTTGTCTCTGGAGGAGAAGCAACAAGTTCTGTGCACATATGAACATCTGTGATGGATGGACCCTGTCTGGACACCTCCCAGGCAGACAGGAGGAGGAAAAATATAACAAAAAGGATCCTTGCTTGAGACAAAAATGTGGGGAGATCACTCACTAGTTGTCTGTCACCATCAGACAATCTCAGCTTGGGGAAATGAGTTTAATTTATTGCCAATCATGTCAGAGTAGGATAATGAGAAATAAAAATTAGTCATTAAAAAAAACCAAAAACCCTTCCTCCACATCTCTCTTCTTCCCAGGCTCAGCTTTACTCACAAATTCTCTGCCTTCTCCCCTGAGCTGTGCAAGGGGATGGGGAACAGAAGTTGCAGTCAGTTCATGACAAGTTGTCTCTGCCTCTCCTTCCTCCTCAGTGGGAGGACTCCTCACACTCTTTGCCTGCTCCAGCATGGAGTCCCTCCCATCACAGACAGACCTCTAGATCTTCTCCAACATGGGTCCTTCCCATGAGATACAGTTCTTAGCGAACTTCACCAGGGTGAACCACTTCCAGGGTGCAGTCCTTCAGGAACTGGCGGTTCCGGCATTGTCCCACCCAGAATCACAAGACTTGCCAGCAAACCTGCTCCAGTGTGGGTTCCTCTGTCCGTGGGTCCACCAGTCCTGCAGAAGCCTGTTAGAGTTCTGGCTTCCCACAGGGTCACAGCCTCATTCAGGACTGGCATAGGGTCATCCATGGGCCAGCAATAACTAACCTTGAAATTATGGCTTCTCTGGGTATTTCACAGCATACCTATGCCAATGGTAAAATGATAAGGTGATATTAATCCCTATACCTAAGAACTTTGTGCTACATTGTGTACATTTCTTCACAGTAACACAAGTGAGGGTAGCACACAATTCCAATGCTGCAAAACATATTCAGATGGGCATATCTAAGCTAGTAAGCACTTTGTAAACATGATTATAAAAAAAAAGTTTGCACAGAACGATATAGCTACATAAGTCAAGTTTTCAATTTTATGGTTCTATGCAATTATTTCCAGTAAACACACTTCCAGGCAGGAGTTAGAGATATTTTAGAGATATGGCTTTATGCTTTACAACTAATTTATCAATTTGTTTCTGTGCTAAGTCAAGTTAAAATTTTATTCTCCGGAGCTACAAATCAGTTTTGTTTAAACTTTCATAGCAGTACACACATTATACCAGCTCTCATAGATTTTAAACTTTGGACCTGTAGCCTTCAAAAAATGATTAGCCTCATTTTTTCGGCTGATATTTTTTTCATAGGGGTGGCAATGGGAAAGTTGGATAATTTTAAAAAACTAAAAACAAGCAGTGTCAAAACCAATGGGAGATCACAAACACATTTCTAAAATTTTGTTCTCTTTTCGATGTTATGAAGACTTTCTCAAAACAAGAGGAACTGTGCAAAGTGGCTCATTAAGTTGTGAGAGGGAATATTTTTTAGATACTCTGCAACAGGTAGTGAAACGCTGCATATAAAATTGCAAGAGAAGACTCCTGCAATCAGTCATCGAAGTCTTCAAAAGAAACTGAACACCATAGAATAAGGGGGAAAGTCAGGCATGGAGTGGAACTGCCAAGAGTAGGAGGAAGAATGCGCTCCTCAATCTTCAACAAACCATGAAGGCCTTGCTGGAGATTTCAAGCTGGGGACAGCCTTAGCTCAGTGACCATGAGATTATGACGTTCAATATTGTGAGAGGAGGAAGCATGGCAGCAAGTAAGATACAATCACAGGCTTCAGAAAAACTGGCTTTAGCCTCTTCTGGGATCTTCTTGGAAGAATCCCATGGGGACGGGTTCTGCAGGGTAGAGGAGTCAGAGAGCTGATTGATATTCAAGAATCACTTTATCCAATCTCAAAAACAATTCTCTTGAGCAAGAAATAAACAAAGGGGGCAAGAGACTCATGTGGATGAATAAAGAACTCTTGTCATTACTCAAGAATAAGCAAGAAATAGACAGGAAATAGAAGCAGGATCAGGCCACTTGAAATGAATACAGAGAAAATAGAAATGAGATGAGGAAGGACAAGGTCTATCTGTGATTAAATCTGGCCAAGGATGTCAAGGACAAGAAGAAGGGCTTTTTCAAATACATCAACAGCAAAAGGAAAACAAATGGTAATGTGGGCCCATTACTAAATGGAGGAAGGTCCTGGAAACAGAGTACAGAGAAGTCAAAGTTACTGAATGCCTTTTTTATGTTAGTCCACTGACAAGACCAGCCCTCGGAGATCTCTTACCCAGGAACACAGAGTAAAGGAATGTTGGAAGGGAGACTTTCACTTGAACAATGAAAAAGAGGATGAGGAGTCTGGAGCATCACTCTTACAATGACAGGCTGAGGGAGCTGGGCAAGTTCAGTCTCGAGATGACTGAGAGGGATCTCATCAATGTATACAAGTATCCAAAGGGAAGGTGCCAGGAGGACGGATCAGGCTCTGCTTGGTGGTGTCAAGTAAGAGGACAAGATTAAATGGGTAAAACTGATGTGCAGGAAGATCCGCCTGAATATGAGGGATATCACCCTCCTACAAATAATATCTCATCCACAGAAGCTCAGAGAGAAAATGCTAACTGGTGAACTTTTGCACTTTAGCTCTATTGCTATTCTTTATTTCCTGTCTTCTCAACTTAGTCAATTGACCTATTTAGATACATTATATAGTGTTAGATAAACTCCTTTCTTCTTTGCTAAAGAGGGCACCTAGGGTAATTAGTTTAACTGCCTACTCCACTGCCAATCGAAGGGTTAGACTGATTGTAACAGTTTCAGTATCCATATATTTTCTAAATATTTACTGTATGTTTTTATCCATGTTAACCAAACACCACACACAGCCATGTTCACAGAAGGAGGTATGCAGTATTTCTTTACCCTGAACTGACTTTTTTGGTTATTCACCTAAGTAATGTAAGTACCTAACTAATGAAATACTGAATCCCAGGTACATAATAGATGTATATCTGAATTATTTGCACTGCATTATTTTATCCCCTTGGAATTGGTTGGGGGTTTTTTTTGTATAATTAAAAAAATAAATCATCGTGGCACAAAAAAGCTAAAAATATATGTGTACCTTCAGTCATGCAGTGATGCAGATGGTATGAACTGGAATAATTAGCCCAAGAACATTTGACAGAATGTTATAAGTCTGTACAGTCATGTCATGTGATGTCACATTCAAACCAACTGACTAGACATGGCTTGCTGTCAGATCATTATTCTAAACAGGACATATGATGCATACAGAACACTGTAAAGACTTAGCAGGAACACAATGCATTCAGAAGGCATGGACTATTGACTTTCAGTGCACGGGGAAGGGGAATGAGGGATTAGAGCAATAACCTCTGTACCATGGGTACTGTGTTTTTACATCATTAGCAAAAACAAAATTAATTTTCTATTTGTATAAGCCTACAAAATAAATGTTCTATTTGTATAAGCCTACAAATATTGAAAGAAATGGTGATGATATCATATCTGTTGGACTTGAACTGAGTTGAATCATTCTATCTGATTTGAGTGCTGTCTACATTGGATTTTCTGTTGCTAAAGCAACAGCTAAGCTAGCTGTGAAATTAATGGACAAAATAATCCACTTCAAAACATTAAGTACATGCTCATTCTTTTTGTGTGCTATAACCACAAACATATATTTGAGTTAAGTATGCAAAAATATGTAAGTGTATATGTATGTTGAGTATGCTTTGCCAAACCAACAGCAGATTCTTATGCTGTGAATGTATATGTACAGCAATCAAAACACCTTTTTGCAAAATATTCATTAAGTAGTTCAATTTGTAGAATTAGAAACGACTTTGAAACAATTGTGCTAACTGAATATAATTGCTGTAAATGTGATCCTGAGGAGTAACTAGGGATTGAGTAATCCTATATTATATCTGTAGAATCTTTTCCAATCCAGACAGAGCACAGATGTTTTATCCCCACATAACTGCTCCATCTGAGATAACAGACAGGATATGATAGATGTTGTAGATCATGAGCAGGACTGTTCCTCCCCCAGGTCCATGCTGTCCAACTGGATAAAGCACATGAAATTTGGGAGGAATGCTGGGAATGAGCATCCAGTAGAGTAACATATCAATGACTGTTATAGAACAGAATACTGAATAAGGGGATTCCAGAAACGTTTTTACTAGAACCAAACACTTGAGACCCTTTCACAACATTGAAAAACAGCTATCACTGTGAAGGAATACAGTGCTGGGAATCAGGTCACCTTATGGTTTTAAGATTTCCAGCCCTAAAGAAGGGAAGAGACTTGACAGGCATTTCTTGGAAGGGGAGTGTGGCATCAGAAGGAACAGATATGAAAGTGAACAAAGCCGACCAAGAAAAGGGAGAAATTTTCTCTAGAGGGCTACAAAGTATTCCTTCCATAGTCTAAAAAGTTCAGTTTTATGTAGCTTTTTGGTTGGATAGAATTGTCTTCACCTTCTGTTGGACTGCAAAGGACCGACCTTAATAGCAGGAGGAAAGAGCAATCTCATGCTAACTCTGCTGTAATCATATACTTCCTAGAACCTCAAGTCTGGTCAGAGGAACTTATTTTCATTCTCATTTTTCATTCATAGCTAATAAAGGAAGAAAAACCTTTGCCTTAATACTGAAGAGCAGTATGGAGTTATGTAACAATCTGCTTTTTGATTTCCAGCACTTTCGAATGAGATCTAATTTTATTGTCTAATACTGACAAATTACTACCATCAGTGAGATAATTTCAGTGAAGATATACACACAACAAATTATAATTTATAAATTGCATACTACTTTTATGTATACACCATTTACAAACTGTGAAAAAAACCCCCATATATAGGTACATGATATATAGTACATAATGAAACAAGCAGATAGAACGTGATTTAAGCTAATTGAAAATTGCCCATGCCACCCTCATTATGGTTCCTAATGTATTCATCTCTGTTAGAATCTTTCACCTCTGAGGTCTTCTGAAACAAGGGAAAGATAACTAATTAAAATTATTTAATACTTTTTTGTTTATGTATGTGGGCTTTTTTCCTTTAAAAAAAACCCCTCAATAGAAATAAACTGGGATACTTCCCTGCTTGTCCATGAATTGTTGCCTATGTTGCAACAGTAAATCTCTTGCCTTTGTCGTAGTTTATTTAAAAGAGTATTCGAGCCGCAAGAGCAGCAGGAATTTTATCAGTGAATGGCAAAAGCTCTTCTATGTTCTTGAAATCCTTGGATGTGTCCTAAGTAGTGTTCAAACTATTTCAATTTTTTAACTTAAATTAATTCACAACAGTACCAGTTTCTTTCCACAGTCTGTAAAGACAGTTAAGGCTGACTAACATAGCTAAATCTCATCTTGCTTCCTGTCTTCTGCCTATTGTCTCAATAGGTGGTTGGGATATGGAAATGTTTTTTCCTAGTGTGATAATCACCAATGAGAAGAACAGGAAGAAGCATTATGTGCAGAGTGTGGAAGAAAGAGTTTATTTAATTCTACTGAGTTTCCTGCTGCAGCACTTTTTGACGGTATCCAGTGTAACTTTAGGCCATTCTCTTAGAATACAAGGCTAGTCTTTTTGGATGTCCAGTTTTTCAGAACTACAGAATCCTAGAATCATATAAGTTTTAAAAGACTCCAAGATCATTCAGTCCAAACTTTGATCCATCACCACGTTGGCAACTAGACCACAGCACGGAGAGCAGCCCCTCAATGTCTTCTTTGCAGTGATGGTCCCAAAACTGAACACAGCATTTGAAGCATGGTCTCACCAGTGCTGAGTACAAGGGGAATGGTCTCTGCACTGGTCCTGCTGGACACTCTATTTTTGATACAATATTTTGATATTTTGATTAAAAACTTACACAGGAGAAACTAATTTTAAAAGTAATTTATAACTCCATCAAAGAAAAACAAGCTAAGAAATGTATCTCTTTACCCTGGTAGCTTTCTTCCTAGGGTCTCCTCTACACAATGGAAGCCAAAATTTCTGTGACACACATGTATATCCCCATCTTTTTAGTAGTTCACATGCTTCTTAAGACAGGAATTTAGGGACAGTTAGACAAATGTGACTTTTTTAGAACTTTATCACAAAAGCATTATTCTTGCTTTTGCTATTTCTACATGTTTTTTGTAAAACAATACAAAATTAAAAACCACACATACAAACATACACACTAAAAGTCCCACAGCAATGACAAAAGACTTGTGGTTTGATAAAATCCGTATCACCTTTCACTCTTAAAGGTAAAACAGTCATGGTGTTAATAAGGGTAGAAAGAAGGGTACAAACTACATTTAGAATAAACACAGTTTGGTATTTTATAATCTAATGCAGTTATTTAACATAAACTGGATAAATATGGAGTCACCATGATTTGTGCTACCTTGCCCTTACAAAAACATACAAGTGGCCACTCAAAAGTGAACATGGCATTTAAGAAACTAAACCATCAATAACACTGGTATTATAGTAGAGCCCAAAGATTGTACTGTATAAGGTTATGCACAATATTGTAGGGAAAAGTCAGTAGCTGGAAGAGTTTTCAACCAGAACTAAAAGCCCAGACTCTCTGCAGAAGTGAGCACATGTGAAATACAGCTGGAGTGTGGGAGAATCACAGCAATACAGAGCAGCTGATCTGGGGACGTACCTCTGGAGATCATTAGTCAAACTCCTGCTGCAGGCAGGATCACTAATAGCAGGTTCCCCATGATCATCTCCAGTCAGACTTTGAGTATCTCCAAAGCTACCTACTTCTGGTGTTTGGCCACCCTCACAGTAAAAAATGTTTCTTTCTTACATTCAAATAGTATGTCTTGTACTTGTGCCTGAAACTTGTGCCTGAAAAACAGCCTACAGATCTGCTCTAAGAGCTTCATTCCTTTTTCTAACTTGGTGGGGGAAGAAAGTGGGATTTTTTGGCAGGCAGTTCACTAAATTCACAAAAATACCAAAAGGAGGATGGTAGTGTCATGAGATTGTATTAAAAAGACATATGAAGCTGAATAATATGTCAGTGAGAGAGACTGTCTTTTATGACTTAAGTTAAAAGCTGACAAGTGGCTGCTGTATGTGTGGGACCTCAGATGGGCCTCCTTCCCTTCTCCAGCCGTTCTCAAGAGGAAAGCAGGAGATTGCAATGACAATGAAACCCCCCAAAAGACAGGGAGAAATCAGCTCTGCAGAGTTTTGGCACTAGAAAAGAAAGACAAGGACATAAATGGAGGCTACTTACCTGACTTTTTTGAGGACTGGAGAGAGATCCAGAGAACGGGACATGCCTCCTTTGAGTCACGAGTGTGTCTGATGGCAGTTTGTAGTGATCATTTCTCCAGCCATCAATCTATCATTTCATGATATATATTTGCCTCTATCTATATTTGCAAAAGAAAATACGCCTCTGTTCTTACAAAATGCAAATATCTCTGAAGAAAGTAAAGTAGGTACAGTAGAAAATTCTGAACATGCAGAAATATTTTTTTTTCTGCAGTGAGAGTGACCAAGAACTGACTCAGGTTGACAGAGGTGGTGGAGTCTTCCTCCTTGCAGATATTCAAAAGCCATCTGACATGGTCCTGAGAAACCTGCTCTAGGTGACTGCTTGAACAGGGGCAGTGGACCTGATGACATCCAGAGGTTGATACCAGCCTCAACCATTTTGTGGTTCTAAATTTTTATGAAAATAGTTAGATCTCCAGAGAATATTGAAAGTGTTGCACTGGCCCTCTTTCAAGGTTCCACACCTTATTTAGGAATGAGTTTCAGGTATTTCTGGAGTTTGAAGTCAACATTTTGAGAGGAAAAGACACAATTCATGCCTTGAAAATTAACTCTTTTGGAAAGCTTGCAGGCCTTTTTTTGCTGTGTCCATTGTTTTAATAGGACTATGCTCAAAGGCTGCACCAGGCCCTGTATTTTGCCCATGTCACTACTAGTTCCCAAAACTTATGTCTTTCCCCAGGGGCTTGAAAACATATGCTGACTGAGATGGGTGGATGCATCTCTGGAATTTTTGTTTATCTCTGCACAGAAAATTTTAAACTTCTCCTCTTTAGGTACTGTTGCTTTAAGTCACATTTTTACTGCTTGGTGGATTTGCAGATGCGAGGGTTGGTTGCTTTGTGAAGTGAAGGCCCACACACCATACGTGAGCTGTGGTGGGGGAGAGGAGAAGGCAGTTAGTGACGTTTGCTGCTTTCAGGGTCTGTACAGTAGAACATCTTTAATTTCAAGGACCCCGTTCCCTGTCTCTGTACAGCAGTGCCTGGCTATGGTTAGGGAGAAGTGCTTTGCAGCAGAAACACAATAAATATGATAGCAAGTCAGACTGACCTCAAATGACCATAGTGGCATAACAAATTAGTGGAAGATATCAAGACAGCACTGGGGAAACATGAAAAAAGACTTATAAGGGGATTTATGGTTGCACGGTTGCAACCACCCACTACCAAAGACAAATGTCATCCATTCCAGGCAGTGGGGATAGTGCCATTCATTTGGACTGGTGTCACTGAGTGGCAGGAGCTGAAGATTTCCACTACCACACTAACTCCTAGGCTGCAGACAGCAGGGGAAGAAGGGGAAGAAGAAACTGATAAAGTCATAAGAAGGACAGAACCTCTAAGATACTGCTACATAATTTAAATAACTTAGCACTAAAGGTAGCACTAATCAATTAAGATAATCTTGTTCTCCTCAGTTTCATTGGTTTTCAATATGATAGAGGAACTGTTTAGATCACTTCCCTGTAATTATTAGTAAACATGTTATTTGCTATGTCTCTTATTAGAAGCAGAGCCTAAATAACTCAGTCTAATTATTACTCATTCATGAATGCCTGCTTCATTGTTCTAAATGAAAACATGCTCTTTGAGAGGTAATAAGATTATCATCAGAATCTATTCAAAACAAATTTAAGAGTGAATGCTCAAAGAAGTCAACACTGAAGTCATCTAGAACATGTGTGAATATGCAAGAACTGTTTATGTATACTGCTATGTATATACTATTTAATTGTTACAGTTGTGTTTGACATAGGAAAATGACTTCTTGATCTAAATGATCTAAACTTGCAAGGCTCATCCTCAGCTGATTAAATTGCACAGATTCACAGAAAGCAGAGAAGCAGTGTTGTTCAGTGACAGATCTGGATCACAAAACTCAGCTGTATTTCAGCTAAGTAGCACCACAAGAAACATAGCATTAGAATACAATCACCATGCTTCGGCACAAAGTCACTATATATCATGCAGACAAACTCCATTTCTCACAGCAAAACATTTACTAACCTTCTGTCTGAGAAGAAAATTGCACTGTACATTTCAGAACAGTTTTCCTGAAATGCATAAAATGAATAATAGCCAAAACAGGCTTTTAACAGGTGTAGTCATATATAGTGTCAATACGAGCAAAATCAAATACAACTCTTTTGAGTATTCATTTCCCTTCACTCCAGTTATACCCCATATTTTTAATGAATACATAATGTTTCCCTATTAGCTGGCAAAAAATCCACATTGAACTTAACCAAGATAATGCTGTCCAAGATTCCAGACTTTGTTCATGGGAAGCAATGTTTCACCACAAATGCAAGACAGACAGCTGAATATGAAAAAGCCAACAGAGCTGCTAAGACAGACAGATGCAAGTTATGCTCTACCTATTCAGCACTCCATAGGGAGCCACTGTGAAGGGAGAATGGATTGTGCTTACTGTTGTACAGAGATGTGTTTCTGAGGTCTCTCCTAAAGGCAATTTTCTCATCCTTATGGATTCATGCCCCTACAGATTTCATTGCTCCAGTTCTCTGTGTGTTAACCAGGAATGTAAGTCCATGTTTCAAAGGGAGAAAACTCTAACAGTTTCGAGGGCATTTTGTCAGCTGGGAGACATGGCTCAAAAGACACCAGGAAGAAAAATCATCAGAGGTAAACCTAATCTTGTCAAAATTTTGTGTGGAAACACTGAAAATATAAATGTTTCAGATAGAAAAATTTCTATATGCAATATGGATACAACTTATGATTAACAGTCACCTAACCTATGAAAGATGGGTTATTGTTTTGGTTTGTTGTTTTGTTTTTTTTTTTTCCAAAACAGGACACTAATGATTCTGCTATCATTAACACTTGTGTTATGCTCAGGTTCTGGCTCAACAGGACCATTTAATTCTTCTGACACATTATCACTGACCTTATCAAAAAGCAAAAGGATAGGATTTTTCTTCTAGTAGAAAACTAGACCACAAGAGCTGGTCTGCATTAAATAAATATGCCTGTGATTGATGCAAAACAATCCCATGTTCAATGTTTGTGACCCTGAAGTTACAGTTGAAGAACAGTAAATTTGATATCCTGCTTTAATTCCCTATGGTAAGCAATTCCATTACTCTCCATAGTAAGCCATACTTGACATACATAACATAATTCTGCTCACTATTTCAACTATTAACACCATGGTAGGGAATGCTAGCAAACTATAAACATATTTGGCACATAAAAGAAAGCTTTATGATTTAAATAAGCTCTACAGTACAATTTTCATCTCAGATCATAATGGTTATTTCAGCATTTACTGTGCTTGCTGAGGGTAATTTTAGGGTAGATGATCTTTGCTGAAAGGGTATGTCCTTTAAATAAGAAAGGGTAGATTAATGTCAGAAAAATATTATTGATTTAATGCGTTAAATACTTTCATGTATCCTGGTAGGTAAAATCTCATTTTTACAAACATTTTAAAAGGTAGTCTGTTTCTGTGTTATAATGCACTAGCTTGTCTCCTGCTGGAACAGAGGATTTGTTACAGACTACTGACCTGAAACTTAATTTACAGAAGGAAAGAGAGCATGCTAGCTGAATCCTACACTTGCTTAAGTATATATTTCCACTTTTAGCTGCATCTTCATTTTCTGTCCTGCATTCTGAGAAGAAGAAAAAAAAAAAATGCAATCATATTCCAGTGACATGTCTTTGGTACTTACAGGGCATAATATCAATAGCATAATGCAGCCAGGTCATTTTGCTTTCTTTGCCAGTACAGTAAAGGCCCTAAGGCACATCTTGGCCTTTTCCACTGTTGACTACACAAAGGCTTCCAGTTTTGATTTACCAATTGCTAATCTTAGTTGACTAAAACCACAGCCAAATTCTCCTGAGAAACAGTTAGATTGCATTACTCAGTACATTACTCATAGTTTATATGACATTAACTTACTACACTGAACTGCAGCTAAGCATTGCACCTGATATATTTTAAGGGATTTAAATGATGCTGGTTGGCAGTCATGTAACTTTGTCAGCTGTGACACAGCTGCTATGCACCTTTATGACCTCTTGGTACTTTATAATTTTTAATGTGTTCAGAGCTAGTCAACAGAAATGCAGTAATGTCATAATGCCATCTACAGGCCCTAAACAGTCCCAGTTTCTCTTGGTGACCCTGCCTTCCATATTCTACCAGACAACTAAAAGAAAGGGTGGGTATGAAAAGAATTCATAACAAACCCTTCCAACTGAGAGTCAAATCATAAGTAATTCAAACAAATTTCTACACTATAATTATTAATAAAGAGTTTCCTCACCATCCTTCTGGTAATTTCTACCAGGAACAATGCAGAGATAGTTTTTCATGTATTTATCAACTCAAGCCATGGCCTCAGTCAAGAAGTAAGACAGTGTAAAAACAAGTGAGCAGTCCTGAATGTTGCATTGCGGTTGCATTATTTTCAGTCCTTAAAATCACAGGTAAGCTGTTGGCCTACAGTGGTTGGTATTCCTATAATATAGATATGTCCAGCCTTTCTGATCCCAAACACCAGCCAGCAAACCTCCAAATATCCAAGGGCCACAGAATAGACACCTCGTATTCTAGAGAGCTGAGGGAAGAAGAGATCCCCAACAGTGCTTCACAAAAGGTGACAACAGCTCCCAAGGCATCCCACTGCTTCACCAGGGTATTGCCAGTCTTAACACAGCCTACTGATTTGCTCCCTCAAAATCAGAGATTCAGATTAGCCAGAAGTTCCCAGGCCAGCTCAGCTTCCCTGTGAATCGTGTGGCACAATCTCACATATGGCTTGAACTTCTGAAGGTCCACACACATCTTTAGACCCATCCTTGCCATCCTGTTAGGTTTGCCAGCAGATATGATTTTGTGCAACCACATAAATTGTTAAAGTTGACTGATGTTTTTTGCCTCTGTTCTGTCAGGTTAAAATGGCTGAAAAACAGAAACCACAGCCCAAAGGGATGGGTCATCAAGTATGAGATAACCCAGAATACAAAGAGAAAAACTCTGCCCTTGTAAATGTCAATTTTTTTCATGTTTTGGAGATAGAGAATTGGAAATAGAGAGAAAACTTCTGGCTTTGTCTATATTTCAGCTACTTGTGTTTCCTTTCTTTGAGGATCTGTGAACAGTGAATCCAGCAACATGGTTAATGCAAAATATACAAAGAAATTCAAGACTATCGACCTAAATAGCTCATACGCATTTTGAATCTAACACAGTATTCAGTGTCTTGCTTCTTCTCTTATTGGAATAATAAAAACCTGTTACACATTCTCCTGGTAAGCAGATGTCCATCTCACTCTGTGTGTTCCTCCCACCAGCTTCTGTTTGTCTCCTCAAAAGTACTTCAGTTTTCCACAGAGAGGCCAAGAGCCACTGAAATTACAAATGTTATATTTATGTGTATATAACTCTTATAATTATAGTGTTATATTTATACACATGACCACTTGGAGCAACATCTGAAAGTCTTTCTTAGGTGAGTCCTAACAGAAGATGGAATGCCTCTTCTATTATTTTTATGGAATCATCAAATTAAAGAGAAGTCTATCCACAAATAGCAATTATCAGAATTGTTGACTCTCTTCTAATTCAAACCTGCAGACCATAGGAAGAAAGATGAGCTACATCCATAAGAAGATAAAGTGTTTTCAAGCTGTCATGAGCCATCACTTTTTTTCAGTTAAAAATATTTTCAATTCTAGGGCTTTCTGGACTGTTTGAATAAAAGCACTTTTATTTTAAAATCATATTTTAAATGCCTTCATAAAAAAATTAAGAAATGTATCAGAAGAAGAATCAGACTAACAGCTTGACAATAGACATCACAGTAGATTTAATTTTTGCAGGCATCCTTACTGCAGCCCCTGTCAGGCAGCACAAAAAGATATGCTATCTGAAGCTCTTGTACTTCACATTTGTTGCATGCAGCTATTATTTTACTTGGCTTTGATGTTTCACACAACTTTTAGAAGCAAAGAATCTGCTTTGACAACATGACATTTCCCATATGTTCCCTTAGTTGTGTGAATGAGAAAACCTTGACTAACCCTAATTAGCATTGGCACTGTTTGTAATCTTTGCACTGCTTTCTATACAAAATTTTTTAGTAACTTAGTTATGAAAGGTTCTGCTTATTATGCAGAGCACCAAGATCACCATGCTACTTTGGATACTTGACTTTAAATTGCTGGGGAGAGGTGGTGGCTGGGTCCCACACCGTGGCTACCTGTCCACCTTGTAACTAGGTGGAGGTTATGGCAGGTAATGGTCTAGGTGTAGGCAGGTGGGGATTTCCTCCAGGTGAATTTCTCAATTCCACCTGCTTTGCTTTATGCACTGAAGGAATCTTTTTAAAAAGCTGCTCAGTCAACAGATGGAGGAGACAATCTAACCTGAACTGGTTCACATTTTGCCTCCAGTCATAGAAACTTCTTTTCTGTTTTGGCTAAAAAGTCATTGCCATTGACTAAAAGGAACTTAATCTCCTACAGATCAAATGCAGTTAGTCCTAGCTTTTGCAAGTGTTACCTCTCCAACTGAATGGGCAAATATCTAACCTCTGCATATAATCTAGCATGCCAGAGAGGATGTCTGACACATTGTGTGAGAATAATCTGCTTCAGAGCTAGCCAGAGGAGAGTGTTGTGCAGAGTGCTGCTTATCACCTGGGTGGCTTCAGCTTCCCAAGATTCAGGATCTGGCATGCTTTCAGAATGCAGCTCCCTGCTTTGGTTACTGAGAGAAACAATACACCAGTGGGTTGTGCTGCCTCACAGAGAGACCTGGTCAAGCTGGAGAAATGAGCAGACAGAACCTTGTGAAGTCTAACTATGGAAAATGCCAAGTCCTGCACTTGGACAGGAGCAGCCTCAGAAACCAACATATGCTGGGGCTGGATGCTGTTTCCCTTCTTTGCAGCAAGGACACATTGCCGGATCATGCTGAACTTGCCCACCATGACCCCTGGGTCCTTCACTGCAGAGCTGATTTCCAGCCAGCTGCCCCTAGTCATCACTGGAGCCTGGACTTAACTCCTCCCTAGGGGCAGGACTCAGCACCTCGCTGTATTGAACTTCATGGTGTTCCTGCCAGCCATTTATCTGGCTTCTTGATGTCCCTTTGAACGGCAGCACATCCATCTGGTGTATTAGCCAGACACATTCCCTTCTGATAACTCTTCTTTTTTGTCTTTTTACTTTCTAATTTATTTTTGTTTTGTTTTTTAAAGAAAAAAAAATAAAAATCAGGCTCTCCTGCTTTAAGCATTTTGAAATCAAGTTACATTTTCCATGTTCTGGCATCACTTTCTTTTTTATTGTTTTAAGCCATGGATAAGATATGCACTGCATCCAAATACGTTAAGGTTTGAAATTCTCTAAGATTCTGGACAACTACTGAGTAACTAAACCTATTATTGCACATGTGGGGTTCGAGCCAAGTGCTTTATCATTAGAATTCAGAACTGCTTCAGTAATACAAAAACAAACCCACAAAATACATGGAGAAAAAGATAAAATGAAAACAGCAACAGAAAGAGCTCATGCAGTGATTTTTTTTCCCCCTCTTGTCCTTATTCTTCAAATTTAACTTTAAAAATAGCAAATGACTGAACTTCTAAAAGAAAAATAATTCAACGATGATAAAGGTCAAAAATTTAGGTGATAGCATTTCTTGATGGAATTGGTAGCTGTTATCTCCTCAATATCCAATCCTTTTTTCCTCTTATCCACTTTTTGACTACTTGTTCACATGTCTCTCCTCAGTTGAACTTCTTTTATTGTATATTGCCTTTCTAAAGGTTGTGTTAGCAACCTAGGTAATATCTTTTCCTTTATCTATAAATAATGCAGGTAGAGCAAGGTCAGTGTTGTAAATTTCACCCTGGATGTAAAGCTTGTTCAGCAAAGATATCCCTCTTCACCCCGTATTGGCACACAAAAATATTTAACAAACCACTCATTTCATAAAATTAATTTCTAATCTGTGATACAATATTTTTATTAGAACAGGAGATTTGGAACATATCCTGTGAACGTTACTTTTTTAGTCAATTGGTCATTTGGTCATCAGTCCATTCTTTTATAGATTCTTGTTTCTGTGTACAAAAAAAATGCACTTCTCACTTCTATATTTAGATACACTAGCATAATAACCACAGCAATTGCAGACAGGTTTAAAAGGCCTTTTGATAATCATCTATTTCTAACAGCAAAAGTTTAGAACAAGTTAATATCTCTGATCAAAGCTGATAAACATCCTTTGGTTTATTACTTCTTATCCACTAATAATTCAGCAAGGCATCTCTGCTACTAGGATCCATACAGTTATTTCATGAAATCACAATCCTTCTGGCTTTGTCATTATTTTGACCAATTTGTGAATCAGTCATTCCCCTCCAATTATTTTTCTCTGAGACTGAAGTCCTCCTCTGGACTCTTTTAAATGAGTGTTTGACACTTCTATTTTCTCTTCTTTTTCAAAGTTGTCTTTCATTCAGGATCAATTAAGAAAATATCCCTATTCTTCCATGTGTATATGCTGCATAGTCATAGTATCTGAGGGAGTTTCAGGGGCATTTCGGGTCTGAAACACACCCTTCATACAAATTGAACTTAGTAGGTAAAGTCCTGAAATTGTTGTCATGCCCTCAAGCTCTAGGTATAAAAGTAATCTTCAAGCAGTAATTCTTTGTTTTCTCACATTTTCTATGCTCCTAAAAAAGGTTTGAATAACATAAAGTAGCTGTGTCCCATTTAAAGGAAATAGAAGCTAACATATTTGCAATTAGAAATATGTCCTTCTGAATAAGCAATTATTTTGGAGTCACATTCTTCCACTACTTTTGCTATCATACCTTGTATTAACAATTCAAGACATAGTCCCATCCCACTATAATAACTCATCCCAGGGTTTGGCATTTATTGGTCTATATGGGTTAAAAAAAAAGGAATCTGAAATTAAATATTCTTTATTTCTGGAAACAGACAAAAACATAAGGGTTGGCATTTTAAAAGCTTTACAATTCCCATACACATTTAACGGTGGTAACGGTGTGTCCTACTATTTCTCTTCCTCCAAGTTTTCAACACACTTTTGTTCCATTCAGAGCAATGCTCCCATTTTTCTGTTTAGGTTTACAACTTTCATGCAGAAAGTTGTGTATCAACTCTTGAATTTTTTCTAACCCTATTTGTATGTGGAACTTCATTTATTCCATCTATTGAACATTGCCTTGTATTATTAGTCTTTATCCATCCTATTTTTTTCTTTAGGACTGTATAATTTTAGTGATGGGTTCCGGAAAACTTTATTTTATTTTGCATTTGTTTGCTTTTCTCTTTCTTAGAGGGTGATTCTTGACCTTGACTTAGCTGCAGCTTGGTCCCCTTCCAGCAAAGTCAGAAAGGTAGTGCTCTGGAAAAGATTATTAGAAACTGCATTCTCAGTCCCTCTTCCAACACATGAGCATATCAGATGCAATTAAAAATAGAAAGTTAAAAAGATACAAGAATATGTAACATACATATGGTACATATGGTGAATGCCCTGTCACCAGATATTATTCCTGTTAAGAGTATACCTGTGCTCAAGAAGTGCTCAGACAAATTAGTGAAATATTGACCTCTTGAAGTTTCCTATAGACATGTCCAGCTCAAGAATTCCCTTAATTACAAATATCTGGGGGCAGTATCACATGTATAATGCTGATGATAGTGTAATAGGAAGCAGGCCTTTTTACAAGCAGTTGGAGAACTTTTTCTGAACATGGCAGATTGCTTTATATGTCACTTTTAACCTAAGAGACCAATCCGTATCACTCTGAGCATTTTATAGGTAACTCCTGAAGTAAGGAAACAAGGAATGTCAGGAAGAATGAGCAAAAGGAATGAAACTCTGTGGTTCAGTTGTGGTTGTGGTAGCCCTAGCCCTTAGTGGAGATCTTTTTCCACCCGTACACGGCATGAGGGGATCCTCTTGACCTCTCTTCCCCTGTACTCACAATTCTTTAACTCCTTTGCACAGCCTGTTGAGTGAAGGTTCAGGAGGAAAAAAATGTCTGTGGGTTAGTAGCTGTAACACCATACTTCAGAAAAAAAGAAAATAAAAAACCTGCTATTGAGGTTTATATCATGTCAGATATATGAAGTCATTCATTTGTCTGGAAGCAGACCTCAGCTATATTTAATTCAAGATATTGCCCTCCAGTATGGTCCAAAGAAGAGAGATAAGTCTGAACACACGGATACAGAACATGGTCCAGGTACAGCATGAAAGAACTGAATCAGTCTAAGGAAAAAATAACATCCTTCAGATACATAAATGGTTGCCACAAAGAAGAACAAATGTTTTTCCTATAATCACAAGAAACAAGACATGAAAAAATAAATTTATATTGCCATGAAGCATTTTTTGGGTAAAAGTAAGAAATCACTTTTCAGTCTAAAAGCAGTTAAATGGTTGAATCAATTACATAAGGAAGATCCATCAGAAACTTTTAATAAAAATATGTCAGAAATAACACAGTCCTTGTAATAGAATACTTTAATTGACCTCTTAAGACCTCTTTTAAACCTTTCTTTTTTCTTCTTTTTTTTTGTTCTACTATATGCTGAAGACAGTGAAGCACTCAGATATGATGACAGGAATATTATGTAAAATAGATAAGTGGAGACTGCTTTTGAGAATGTCACAACCGTCTCACAAGTATATCACAATCATTCTACTAAAAGATCTATGCACTGGAAAGCAGTTGTTTGAATGAAAACTAAACAAAACATGGATTAATCTTTGGCTAGTCATATTCTGAATGTTTAAAAAAGGATAAATTATTCTATCATTTATCTTAAATGTCACAGGAGTGTTGTATATAGATTAAAGATGAAGTTTGGATGAGATTACATTGAGATTTTATTTTATAAGGTGTCCACACTATGTACTTGAACAAAGACTTCATCATACCATCAGTCCAACCCATGAAATAGAAGCTCAGTTCCTTATCAGTTCATAATAAAGTATAATAATAACCATCTTTATAAATGTGTTTTGTTTTTAAATTGCAGCAAGCTCTGACAGAAATTACCATGTCTAAAGTGATTTTCATATTTCAGTCCTGTTATTCCTCCAACATTTGTTTTTGTCTTACTACAATTGGTTCCTTGGTTACTGCAACACCATCCTACAGTATTTTTTGTGGTAAAATTACTTTACTGTTTTTGCCATGAAGGAGATGTGCCTAGGCTTGAAAGCCAGTGCTTCCAGAAAGCAAAACCATAATCATCTCCTGTACTGATTTTTCAACAAGTGCTAAATTTGAAAATTTTAACTATGTGTAGTACAGGGTTTTTCCTTTGTATGTTTCCCTTCCCTGATAAGGGTCTTCCCATAACTATAGCCATGTAAGTTAAAAATTAATATTAAAATAAGAATATAGCTGAAATAGAAAAAGTACCATTAAAACTAAAATATATGCTTTGGTCCAGGAAAATGCTAACACTTCTGATTTTATCATATATACCACTGGAGTTCTATTGACTCACAGAGCAAGTAGCTATGCATAAATAAACTTTAAAATTTACTGCTGTTCCATGTAGCAAGAATTACAACAGAAGCTTTTGAAATATATATGTTGTACCTACCTGAATAATTTATATCTCTGAATTTAGTCTGTATGTATAAGCAACAAAGAGAGATAAAGAACAAAGCAAGGTTCTTAATTTTGCACAACATAAAGATGCTGAGCCAACCAATGCAAGAGGTAGACAATTTTGACTATGTCAAGGAAAGGAATCAAATTCTGCTCAAACTTGCACATTTTGCTCATTTCTGAAAGGAAAGCACTTGTCTTTTACACAGAGGGAAATAACTTCTTTGGTAGTTATTCAGTTCTCTGTAAATAATATTAATCCTTCTTTAAGAAAGAACGATCCTATATCAGTACTATCAACAACACAGTATGGAACAGGAAGTAAATGGTTTTTTTCAGTATCAGAGATAAAGAAAATATCTGTGAAGGCTAAATCTTCTCAGTAAGTGTTATGTATAAAAAAGTTGTTTAGCTGTAGGAAGTATTGAAGACATGGGAGTGAGATTCAAGCATACCATGCCTTGTCAGCCTCCACTGTGCCTCCCACAGTCAATGGAAGGGTACATGCTGATCATTCTTCATCAAACTTAGCAGCTGCATGACTTTATTCTTTGAAATATTAACATTTCATAGGTGAAGGTAGCTTTTGGGTCTGCCCCTCACTAGAACATCTTGAGATATTTTACTGTGTCTGAGCATGATTATGAATCAGTTAAGTTTAACTGATTAACACTAATCATAGCTGGCCAGATTCCTTGTTCTGTGCCCTCCATTGCTTGCAATCAACTTGTTGGTTCAATATGATTAAGGTTTACCTTGTTTCATGTCTAGTGGTCATGATGCCAAAACTAATGGTATTCAGACAGAGGTACCTGAGCCCACACCATCTGCTGTCAGCTCTCTGAAGTGAGTTGGAGCTGTAATTGACTTGGGTATTATAGCAGACATATTTTTTTGGCTTTTAAAATCACTCCATTTCAGCTCTTGCAGACCAGGAGCAAAGACCAATTTACAAAAAGCCCTTATCATGAAAATCCACAGTGGGTATTTACACCTCTTTGGACATATCTGCTGCGGTGGAGATTTTCAGTTCCTCATCCTTCTGAAGGCAGTCATTCACTTAATTTCTCTTGAATTTATCTTCCTGAGGTGTATGTCTTTCACACTTCATCCACTGAGAAATGACACTGCCTAGTCCTGTTCCACCCCACCTTATGGCACCAGCTCTGCACCATTGTTCAGATGCAGGCACAGGCTCATCTTTCCACTTCAAGCTGATAATAAGGAGTGTTCATAATAAATATGGCAGTAAGTTCATGTGTTAAGTGTAGCAAAACACTTTGTGATCTTCTCAGAGTGCAAGCAGATTGGGCATGTATCTCTCAACCTAATGTTAGAGGGGTGAGCTATAGATCTGTGCACCTGTATCTCATTATACTTCTTGAGAATTAAACTTATTTGAGAACTGCACATCTGAGAACTGTACACAAAAAGTTAGGTGTTTATCTCTTCCTCTTTCCTGTGTGTGATACAGTATTGTCTGTGATTGTATACTCTCAAGAAAGTGGAGTAAACATACATCAGTTATTTTATTTAATACAAGAAGTATTGAAACCCAGGAGTGATTTTCCATCTCTAAGTGCATTATTCTAGTCCCTCTCTGGCTGCCTCTCAATTCAAGGGCAGTATGTTAGAAGGATTCTGGGCTTTTATTGATTGTTTTTGTCATAATTAGCTGTATTGGTCCCACTAATTCCACTGTAATGGAATTAAGTGGGACCGTGTCTTGTTTGGACTTGTACATAGGGAAAACATAAGGACAAAACCCAACCAAAAGATCTCACAGTCAAAGGCTGAGAGAGGATTTGGGATTGTTTTGAGCCTTTTGAGGTAAGGAAGGGAGAGAGGGAAAGGCAGAAAAGATGTTATTGTAATGTTGAGTTGGTGTCCTTGGATATTTGTGCACAGCTCCGGGTGGATTTAGATAGGAGTGTTTATGATTGGTGCCTCAAGAGAATGATATATAATGCATATATATTATAAAAATATATATTTCAAATAATTTAATTTATATGTCTGGATCATTCAGTAACACAAACAGCAGAAATAATGTTAAACATTCAGTCAGTCTTATGAAAATGTGCACTCATAAGTCTTATGCAGCTGTTTGAGTTTTTCACCAGGGGATTTCCAGTCATGTGAAAGCTGTGTGCATTTCTAGCCAAGTACCCTCCTGCTGACAGGGAGAGTTTGGAATATTTAGTGTGTGGTCATTAAGAATATTCTTGATATGAACCTCAAAGCAAACAAGAGATTAATTTACTGGGATTATCTGCTTATTTTTCATGATTAGCAATCTTTAAGACAGTGTATGATGAAGGGGTTCCATTACAACTTCTGATATTTCATTATGAGAAGGTGAATAAAGTAAAGAAAGTTACTGATCTCAAGTACTAACTTCAAAGATACAGAGGTTTTTTTCTGACTATTCATGTAAAAATTGTTTCTTTTAAAATTATTAGTAGTCTGGCAGGTCCCATTATAATCGTCTGCTCCATTTTTCTTTTGTTTTTTAGGCTAGTCTTCCTTTGCATATTGAAAACACCTTTATAGCATAAGCATTTATAGCTTAAAGCAGGCTGAATTTCAAGTACATTGACTCAAGTGGGGAAATTTTTTTTAAAATAGTAAGGTCCTTTTAATCATGGGAATATACTGCTCTTTTTCTTTTCTTTTCTTTTCTTTTCTTTTCTTTTCTTTTCTTTTCTTTTCTTTTCTTTTCTTTTCTTTTCTTTTC
>VZUI01043745.1:0-69543 GCA_013401135.1 Cettia cetti | reverse complement strand
TTATTATTATTATTATTATTATTATTATTATTATTATTATTATTATTATTATTATTATTATTATTATTATTTTGTCAGTAGTTATCCACAGTATCTTGTTCTTCATTGTGCTTCTCAGGGGTTTTGTGACCTTTTTAAAAAAATTAGACACATCATGACTATCCTGATCCTACAAATAACCCCATATATAAACATACACATATGCACACATATATACAGATATATATGTGTGTGTATAAAGAAGGACATCTTTTTGTGGAAGGGTCTTGTGTTTTCTGATATTTACCTGACAGACCTGTGGGTGCTACCAGACACAGGACAGTTCCATTCAGCTCCTGATCATTGTGCGCACACCAGCAATGTGTGACTCAGTCCTTTTAAAACTCAAAATGCCTTCACTGAGTTTATTGAATCCCTGGAGAAATTGCCAAACAAAAAGCGTGGGGTTTAGATTTGGAACTGGGAAAAAAATATATCAGCAACATTTAGCTACATTGCCTGTAGCAGGAGAGAGCAAAAAGATAGGCAGAGCGTGCTCTAAAAGAAAGGATATTCCTACTGACCAAGAAAAGAGAATAGTTAGTATACAAACATTGCTTGTTCTGGGGATTGCACCCTTTCTTTTTGAAATCTATACTAAATAGGAATATGGAGATATGGCTTGTTTCAAAATTCCAGTAATTTTTGCAATAAATTGTTGTGAAGCAAGTGTAAGTAGCCTGAAGTGTGGTGTGCATGTATTGGCAGACCTGATATCTTTAACTGTACAATCTGTGCTGGCATCTTTGTCCAAAATGTTTTTCAGAGACTTTATCTTCCTAATCAACTCCTTTGCCAAGCTTAAAAAAAGAGAAAGGAAATGCATGTAGCATATATAGCAGATGGGTGTTCAGCTGTACAGGTGTCTGGTGTGCAGGTGCCAAATAATGTAAGGTAGTGAGATATTTTCTGGGAAATTCCATTACTTGTTCCTAAAAGAAAGATTCTATTGCTACCTGCTTCAGCAAGATGCACACCTGGGAGTATTAATGGCCCCTCTTAACTCTTTCCCATTTCATCAGAGTGGTTTTTAGAGAGCTGCCTTTTTTCTCTTTGCCTTTTCCTGAGACACTAAATTAACTCTGAAGTTCATCAGTTTCTGCAGCAGAACAGCAGCAACCTGTGTTGAGGTTAGGCAGCATAATTTGAACCAAGTTCTTTATTCATCTCACCTTCTTACATGTTTTGCTATTAATCTTAGCATAATTCATAATTGTTTCTTCATGGAGAAATTTGCTAATCCTTCATATATAATAAGCAACCTGGCTAAAATAGATGGATATTTAGGAAAGAATAACAATCCAGTTTTATTAGCTTCTACTGAAATGCTGAACCTTAAAGATCATCCAGTTCCAATCCTCCTGCCATGGACAGGGACACTTTCCACTCGACCAGGTGGCTGAAAGCCCCATCCAGCCTGGTCTTAAATATTTAAGCCACTTACATAATAAATCATAGTACATCTCAAAACAATATCTGGAGAAATGCAATGTAGTGCTGCCCTGTTTGTAATATATCCAACATTGTGTGAGTACTCACACCACTAACCTCTGCAGCCAATTTTAACTTTTTAAGGTGGCTGTGTATGAAGTAATATCCTCATGTTCTTACCACAGGTAAGAGGCTTCAGGTGCTTCATGGACCTCAGCTGTGGTCCTGGGTCCCATTTCCAGTCACCTTCATGCAGAGAGCTGCTACCACCCACTGCTGAAGCCTCACAGGCAGCTTCAGGATGTGCACTCTGATTTCCCCACAGAAGTACCATGTGCACACTTGGCAGCACTCAGCAGGAGACAGTTCTGTGTGCTGCAGAGCTTGTTGATATTGTGGAGCATTAATGTTTTCCCATTTGGATGAAGTTTTTTCATGACAGAAACACAGCAGAGACCCAGATTTGAGGGGAGATGTAGGCCCTCATGCAGAAGGAAGGATACACTGATTTTCTGCATGGCTCTTCTCTGTGGGCTGAACCTTGTTAGCCACACTGAGCATTAGCCTCCTGGAATTGTTGCTCTTTTTTTAGTTATTTTAATATTCTAGATAGCTTATGAGACCCTGGGACAGGTATTTGTTCAATGTAGCTGCTGGTTTATATCAAGATTCTTGTTCTGAGTAAGATGGGTGAAGGCTTGGACTTCAGTTTCCCATAGGAGTGCTCTGACATTAAACCATAAATGGTGGTAGAGCTTTCTGTCAACTGAACACTAACAAAAAATCATGCTTTTGACATAAAAATAAATTCCCTATTCAAAGTTTCCCTAAAACTTATGTGGACCTATTAAAAAAATAATTCTTCAGCAAATTGATATTTCTTTGCATAAATCATTTAATTGAAAAAAGGCTGAATGGTTTTGATTAACAGGAGCATTAAAGTAATGCTTTCTAGACAGGATTGGGATCTCACTGGGTACCTGCCCACACATAAAGTGACAAGAAAACTGTGTCTTTGAGTGATTAAGATAATCACTGAAAAAGACAAGATTAGGAAAGAAAGGCAATAAAAATTATTACTTTTCTCATTTTAAAATTAAGTATTGAAGCTATAAAGATATTAAATGAAATTACCCATATTTAAAAACAAACCAATGAGAAATTTTTAGGACCCAAAGTCCTATCCAGTGCCAGAGCCAGACACTCACCTTTCCTGCCCATTAGTGTGCAATTCCAGAAGCATCAGGATGGAAGCTTATCTTCAGACTTGACTTAACAGAATGTTTTAATAATCCTAGCTATGAAATGCTAGGAGCTGATCTTGGATTTTACAATAAGAGTCAAAGTGGTTGTGATACTGTATGTTATGTAAATTATATGCAAAGTATATTGGCATGCAAATTTGAATGCTAAAAGGAAAATCATTCTTTTCTAAACCAGAGAAGAGAGTTTTTTACCCAGATAAGCCAGAATCTGCAGATAATTTTTTTAACATCCTGATGGGGTTTTATTACATCTTTAAACATATAATAAATATATAAAATAAAAATAATTGTATTTCCTTTCTAAACAAGTTCGAGTTCTCTACTTTGCTGGTACCAAGTAGGCAAAAATGCTAAAAGTGTGTCAAGTAGATAAGATCATATCAGGATGCCATATTAAAAAAAAATACTATTAATGTGTGAAACTTTAAATTGCCATTTTAATACTTTATGATTTTGGTTCCAATAGTCAAAGCTTAGAGTAGATCCAGGTGTTGTTTGTGACCCTGTTGGTCAGTAACATCCACAGTGGCTAGTACCATGTTGTTATTGCTGGTTTTTATTCATTAGACAATGAAGTGTTCCTCTGTCTATTGACATGTTGAACTTTGGAAACACTAATGGGCAGATGCAGAATATTTCAGGAATGTTCACAGGGAATGACAAGACACACCTGGTTATCCCTCTGGCTCACCAGTAACACAACAGAGCTAATAACCATATTTTGTTAGGTGTGACAAGACAAAACAGAGCAATAGTGGCTGTGTCTGCTGTCTTTTCTCTGTTTTATCTTTTTCATTTTGAGCTTGAGTTTTGTGCCAGACTAATAGCCAGTGGCAATGGGCTGAGGAAATGAAACTTTTGCTAAGATTAGGGAATGTGCAGAAAACAATGTGTGAAATCCTGATTTGACAAGGATGAACAGACTGGTGAGGGCACTGAGACATTTTGTGAAGTGAAACCATATTTGTACCCAAAGTTCCTTGGAACAAACAGTGACAACAGAGGTGCCAAAAGATCCCGCCCAGGAGACAATAGAAATACATCCTCATTATACCAGTCAGGGAATAAAGGAAGTGTGGAGTTTATTCTGCCCTTTCTAATTACTGGTAACTTATATTAATTGATAGTGGTGGAGCTATGGGTGTGTTGTTGTGCTTTGGGGTGATTATCCTTGTGAGACTGTAAGTTCAACAGTTGTCATGCAATTTGGAGCTGCAGACTGGCAATTTTCGTAATTGAATCTCAGGAAATAAACAAAATATGGCAATTTGATGCATTTTGAGCAATTAAATTTCTGCTAAATTTTCTGCTTCATCCTGGGGACTCCCAGATTCTCAGCCAAATTCTGTCTCTGATTAAGAATGCAAAAAAACCCAAAGAAACAGAGGAAGGAAGCCATCTTTAATATATCTATATGTCACAACAATATACTGCCTATATGTCACAACAATATACCTGCCTTTAATTTAAAACACATCTAAAAAATCTGCCATCAGACCACAAATCAGGAGAGCAGAATGAGAAACAGTGTCAACTGCGGCTTTTCTGGCTCAGAACAAGAACCACAGAATTCCTCTGTAGAAAAATGGCTTATTTGCAGGGTTTGAATTCAGTACTCCTGCCTAGCCCATTCAGAATGTACAGCTTTCAGTGCAAGGTCTCTTCCTTGCTTCCTGCCAGGTCTCTAATATGCTTATTATTAATTACTGTGGTGTAGCAGGTACAGGGAACCACTGGGCTGCATTCCCTCATGCTAAATACCTGACAGATTAGCAGATGCTCAGGGGTTTGCTGGATCATTTCCTGAGAAGGTAAATGGTACATGCAAGTTATTTTTTAGGTGCAATCCTGCTCATTTACAGAAACTTTACCCCAGCTCTTGTTTCATGGGAGGATCTGTGTTTTCCAGGATCTTAGTCCATAAGAATGGCTCTGGCTTTTCCCAGAGCTTTGAAAGACTGGCTCAGAGTTTCCTACACCCTTAACCTCCAGTGAGATATGAGGCTACTGATTAGAAAAGTGACATTATCCACCCCAAACTTAGTTGTACAGACACTTAACTGAATCATCCGTGATAGAAGTGTAGTCAGCTGAGCTCTATAATCAGCAGAGTCCAGCTATGATTGGAATTGCCTTTTATTTCCCATTGCTGATTAGAGGGAAAGCCAAAAGCTGGGGCTGCATAGTTAAATGGAATTCAGTTCAAAAGCTAAGACTGAATAAGTCTCTGTTACATCTAAGGTGTCAAGAAGATTTTGTCATATAAATAACTAGGTAAAGTAGAATATCACAGTCTTCTGTGTTGGCTGAAGATGCAAATGGTGCAAATAATTTTCACCTAACTGTGTGTCAGTCTAATAAGCCTGTCCGGGAGATTCCTGATTGATCTTCAACCATTTGTGGCCATCTTTCACAGAGCACTGAGGCTGTGTCCACAGAGTAGGTGAACACACTGAGCTTGAGCAGTCAGATCTCAAAGTCCAGCAGGTCTCCCAACCCTTGTGCATTTCTAAGAGTTCCTAGAAGAGAGTTCTTTGGTTCTGTCCTACACTTCCTGTATCCCATTGATGGCCCAGTGGGTGATTTACCTTCCAGGGCCTCTGACAGCTGCTGGCCTAAGCAGTGAATAGTCTGTAGTCTGCATTAGTTTCATGGCTGATCAAGAGTCTTTTCTCATAGCCTGAAACCCTCTCTTTACAGGTGAGTTCCCTAATATTAACTTTTGAACACAAATAGAATAAAAAGTTCATTCTTTCTTGGCTGATGTTGAGAAGTGGTATGGGGTCAGCCATGCTGACAGGACACTTTGCAAGGGAAGAGGAAGGCATTTGCAGTATCTAAAGGACATTTCCTTCTTTTCTTTTCCTTTTTAATATGTGTTAAAGATGTATGACTTCCCAGTCAGCACAGCTTGCAGTGAGCCTTTGTTTTCCAAATTAGAAAAACCAAACAAGCTGTTTCTCAGTATAGTTGTCGGGCAGTTTGTTGCATCAAGCTGTGAGCCATGTATGCCATGGAAAGAGCCCTGGCTGATGCCAGCACTGGAGATGTGTGATGGGGATACAAAAATAGTGGTGCCACTCAAAGTGTATGCAAACAACTGTGGTTCTCTTCTAGTAATGTAGAAACTGCTGGTGCGTCCTCAAATCTCAAAGCTAACTCAGAAGAAAAAGATAATAATGTTGTCATCTCTTATTTTTGTTCTTTCTTTCCAGTGCTTCCTCACCCCTTCCTAAGGGATGATAAGGAGATCTTACCATGAAGAAAATGTCTATATGAGTTCATGTGCATGAGAGCAGCTGAGTCTTGTTTGTGCTCACTGCAAACCTGAAGCTTCTTGTGTTTAAGCAGCTGTAGTTCCCTCAGGTTGTCTGGATCATCCAGAAGAGGGAGACAACTCTCCCACACTGTAATATTCAGAAGTTTAGAGGGGTGAAATACTTTTAATTTATCTTTATTGCTTTTAAATAATTTACTTGAGAGTGTGTGATTTTCCAGGGCAAAACATTACAGGTCATTGTTACAAGTCATTAAATCTTTTTTCCAAAATAGTTTGCAGTTTATGGATACTACATTGAAAGCTAAGCAGATGGATAAAGAAAATTAAACTTATTCCTTTCTGCCAGTAGTTTCCATGTAGTTCTTGATATTGGGCATGTTTTCTCTGTTTTGATTTTAGATTTGTTTTCATTTCTATTCTATTCAGAATAAGTCTGTATAATATTTCCTCAAAAGCTGTTTACTGAATTGACTTAGCGTTCATTTTTATTTAATATTAACTTAGTGAATGAAAATAAAGAAAAAAATGCTCTAATGGAATAGGATTTCAGGTTTTTATCAAACACATAAATGTGATAGTGTGAAATAGAGAGTAAAAAGTATTAAAATATTGTAGAAGGGAAGCACTGCTCATATATGCCAGTAGGTATCTGTTCCTCATTGATTTTCAGAGTCAGCTTCCAGTCATCTGACTCTTTACATCTTATGAAATATAATGCAATATATAAAAATAAATCAGCTGGATTGCAGCATGCAGCATTATGATGTCAAGGGTAAATGAACCCATTGAAAAAGCAACAAATGCACTTCATTGATTGCATTTTTTTAGATTTTAACAACCAGCGTGCAGATTTGGTCTGTCTAAACACAATGTAGTCACCATTTATCTCCTATAAAATCAGTCAAAACAGAAACTCCTTTGTAATCAGTTTGACTCAGTGATGGTTTGGGTGGTGGTGGTGCTGGCAGTGACAGAGGGAATCACTTTTCTCCAGCAATTCTCAGCCAGCACATCTTATCAGGGGTTACCTAGCAACTGTATGCTGCGGTTAGTTGAAGTATGGTGATTAGTTAATAGCCCATGACTTCACAGGTTACTTTCTTTACAATTACATAGAAGTATTTAGCATTTGATTTCTTCTGAAAACCCCTTCTCATACAGAAATTAATATCAGGTCAGATTATGACTGATGCTTATCCCACCAGTATAGAGTTAGCAGTAAGTGCTTCCTATCCTCCACCTTCCCTATCATATTTTATGTCTTTCAGAGATGATTGTTACAACTTAAGTACATTACCAAGGGAAAATTATGAAATACCAAAAAGACATCTGTACAATTTTCTGGGACTTTTTATAATTTAAATTTTACCTGCGAATTGCATGATGAACTGACTGTTTGCATCTCCCACGTCATGCCAGGACTAGTAGGCAAGAGAAAAGATCTTTCAGATGCAGCCATATCATGGGGCACATTCATGACCCACTATTTCAGATATTACAAGATGGTGTAAGTGGGACTTGACTGCCACACACTTAGATCAAACTTTCAGCAGTGCTTGAGTGTTTTGATACAACCCTTCACATGGTATTTTTCCTTGGGGTACTTTTTTAACCCTTTTTTTTAATCTTACAACTTTCTACTAAAACCATGTCATTTTCTATCTTTTTTTTTTTGACAGTAAGTTCTTTTTTTCTGCAAAGATCAGTTAGCTCAGAGCATGTTTTTCATCAAATACCTAAAAATCCTTCTAAATCCTCCCTCCTTTCTGTATGATGCATTTATGGCATTTGGAACAGTGCATTTCATTCTCTAGATTAGCAGGAAAAGCACGTTAGTGCTGCCCAGGTAAGCCAGCCATCCTTCAGGCATGCAGCATTTGGTTCTGTACAAACTCCATAGCTCCAGAGAGGGACAGAGGTGAACTGTCAGTTGTGCCTTATTCTTCCTGTGCCCCAAATGACCATGACTGTAATGCCCATCTATGCTGACTGCAAGGTTGTTTCTGTTTTTATGGTCAGGTTTCCTCATATTGCTGTCATATTTCAAAGCCTGTTTACTTCTACATGCATCTGGAGAAGCAAAAACAAAGCCTTGAAAGCATTGAAGGGACCCCGGATCCATCTTGTCTCATCTCCTGCTCAGAATGGGGTGGTTGCCAACACTGTATCAGATTTCCTTTCCGTATTGGCACTTTGAGCTCCAGCATTAGAAAATGTGGACAAATTTTTGAAGGCAGAAGGAAAAGACAGGAATTACTACGGTAGCTGTAAGGAAATATCGTCCTTTGGAAGATACTAACTTATTTGTGCAATCTGGTCTCATGCCTTTTCCAAGGATTTGTTTTCTGTCCTCTTTTGCTGACTGATGGGGATATTGGTGTGTCCCTAGGAGAACCATCCTGGTTCTGGCATTCCTGCCATCTGGCACATGATAAATAATGATGAGTTCTCTTTGTCTTTCTTTCACCTGCTCAAAGCCATGCATCAAACACTCTGCATGTAATAAATGTATCTGCCACAAATGTCTTTGGGGTGGCAATCACCCATAATCACACCTTCTTTCCCAGTCCTGCCAGGCCTGTGCAGGGTGAGGAATGCCATCATTTCCATGGCTTTCTCTATACCTTGTGGACTGTCTGGTTGAACTAGCTTGACAAACAAACTCAAAGTTCCCCGCAGCTATTTTCCTTCTGTATGTCACCAGGGGCTTTGCATGAGTGTGCAGTCTTGTTTTGTCCTAGAGAAGCTTTTAGAATTGACTAGAAGTGTTCTGGACACAGTCAGTGACAGAGCTTATTCCCCTGTTCCTGCCTCCACCTCTGAAGGAGCTCAGCACCATGTGCCTACAACAGTTGCAATTGAAAATACTGAGAAAAAAAAATGTAGGAAACGCTTTGATTAGGTCTCATACATTAGAGTAATTAGGATGGAAGATAAAGCACCAATAGCAGAAAGTCTACTACACCCATCTGTTCCTGCATACAAGGAAAAGACAAGGAAAATTAAAGAGCTTTCCTACAGTCCTTGGGTTCATTTCTTTGGTCTAATTCCATGTCATGAACACCACTTGGCAGCTATCTCAAAAGGAAGAGCACAATCTTGCTTGCCAGTACCCAGCTAAGAAGAGCTGTCCCCTCTGAAGGCAGTGGTGTAGCTGCCCATGGCATTGCCATGGCCTCTTCAGGGTTCCCACGAGGGATTTTTTTGGTGTGGTATCCTTGAGTACAACCTTAGTTTCAAACACCCGCCACATAGCCTTTGCTAGTCTTAAAAGCAGAGACCAGGTTTCATATAACTTGTTTCAGGTTCAAGGCTTTCTTAAACCTTCAACAAATTGCAGTGGGTATCTCATAAACCTATGCAAGTTATTCTTACAAGCACAGGGAAGAGCAGGCAGCGCTTTGTTCTGTTTTTCTCTTTCAATGGGACTTAAATCTGCTACTAATGGTTATAAGGTCAATGAGAATTCACAAAGAGATAAATGTACAAAAATGTATTACTACTGTGAACTGAAAACAAAAATATATTACAAATTTATTATAAATAAATTGTAAGTCCTATTCCATGGACTACATATATCTGCATCACATAAGCCAAATTCTTATTGACATGTTAGTGTAAGCTAAACCCCAATCCTTTTATAGCTTAATAAAATTTGAAGTGGTTTTTGGGGGTGCAAGGGTTGAATTTTATTAATTGTAACAGAACAATAATTTCCATCAGCTAATATCTAGTAATTTTAAGCTTTTATTTCATTAATAGGGTCAGATTTTGTTACTGTTGGAAAGGACCCTATTAAAGACAGCTGCTGTGGTTTCTGAATAGAGATCATAGAGGTTGGGTTAGAATATCACAATGATTTATGTGACTTCTGAGATATTTTATCATACAGTACTAAATATATACTGTAGGTACAACATATGGCTTTTGCCATACAATCCATTTATGCTTCATTCTCTAATGTGTGGTTATCACTGCATGTATACAGGATGGTTTGTCTTGCAGAAGTTTTCCTAAAGGATTGCAGCAGGATTTGTGCTGTCATTTATTAAGCAGCAGCCCCAGACCACAAAGTGGTGCTACACCATGGCAGCTGCCGTTCTCCACAAAAATAGCATTTTTCATGTGTCTGGCTCTTTCTCTCCGTCAGCTCTACAGCAACTTTAAATCATTCATCTCTTTCTTTGTGTTTTGAGGGGCAAATATAGCTGGAGATTGATTGAAGGACCATTTCAGCATGTTTGGGTCTCTTAAAGAAGCACCATGTTCATTTGTAAAGTGGTTGATCAGGCTAGTGAAAGGAGCTGTTGCTACATCCTTGCCTCATTAGCTTTTTAACTGACTGTGTTGAATGTGAGCCCTGCTTGAAAGTACAGGGAGGTGTTTTGCTTCTGGTTTCATCAAAAAGCAGCTTTCAAGAAGCAGCATGAAGATATGGGAAATTATTTGTTATATTAAGCTAATAAGACCAAAACTGGGACCAAAGACTCCTGTCTCTCATCCCCATGTTCAGATAGCCATGGTTATTCTTTTCAAATAACTGGTGTTCAAATCCTAGCAGGCAGATTTGGAGTTACTAATGACATTTCTAATGGAGCTTCCCTGTCACCCTCAGGAGAGTGCACACAGCCCTGGACCGTGTGCTGGAGGAACACTCTCTTGTTAGTGACAACGTCACATGCACGGCTCTTCTGGCACTGGCCACATTGTTTTTCAATTTGATGTGAGCATATTATTTAACAGTGACTGCACTAAGGGTTTTTTAGCTCCCAGAAGAGTATTTTACTGCATGTTTGATCCTCTTTTATTGCCACATTTCACACTCAACAAAAGCTTTGAACTGAAAGCCTCTGCATCCATTGGCATTGGATAACAGCAAGTTTCTTTCTCTTTTTTTACACACCTGTTTTACAGCACCTAAGTGAATAATTTTAATAATAGAGCCTATATATCCAAATCCCTCCAAAACCTGAACCATGCTAGATACAAATGTCATTTAAATAGCAAGTGGTTTATCTGAAGTCTGTGTGGTGTGCTCTGACACAAATGCTTGTCTGGCAGGTGTGAGCAGCACCTGCCCCTGACACCTATGCTTCACATGCACTCATGAACTCTTTGTGTTCTCCTTTTGAAAACTGTATTCCCTGTGAAAGGACTTGTCACAAGTTAAATTATCTGTGAGATCACTAACTCTGCCTCCATCCCAGTGTTAAATTCATAACAATTTCTGTCAAGCCTCAGTATCAACAAGGACATTTAATGAAACTCTTACAGTAGTAAAACTACATCATCCTGGCACAGGTGATGATGAGTCAGAAGACAGCCCTGGACCATACCATTAACTTATCAACCAGAGAATTCCTACTGGACACATCCCTGCTTGCAGAGCTTTTTATTTTTTCTTTCGTCTTATTTTCAATCTAAAAGGATAAACTTTGGTCTGAACAGATATTTCTGTTGACATAAGAGATGGCTGAGTTTTGCATCCAGGTCTGGAGTTTATTTCTTACAGGGTCCTTGCACATCTTAGAGTAAGGCATTTTAAACTACACTTATCTTAATGAATAATCTTGTTTTGCAGGTCGCAGTGTAAAGATTTTTCCTCCTGTGGCATTTATTTTCCCTGGTATTTTCATTCTGGTTTTGTGTAACTAAATCCATTACTTAAATTTGCCCAATGTAAAGAAGAGATCTAGATGCAAATACTACCAGTATTTTAACAAAAGTTTTGTTTGACTAGGTGGAAGATGAATGAATATCCAAAGGTTCAAAATATACAAGGGGTAATCAGGAAAATTCTATTAATAAGTGGCCACTGTTACAAATTTACCTTCGTAATTTACGAAGATGTGACAGTGGATTCTATATAACACCATTTAAGCATCTGCTTTCAGCCTTGCTCTGCAGTGTGTATTTAAATGATACATCCTCACCACAAAGTGCAAAAAACCACTGCAAAATTGGCACATAGTGCAGCAGGAGATAGTGTGTCCCTATTTTCAGCTCCTTGGATGTGTCACAGTGGAAGCTACTGGCTCTCGGATGTACAATGTTACTCTGCAGAAACTCAGGGTGAATTCTGGCCTGCGGAGCAGGCAGGAGACAAACTTCTCTGTTTCTGCCTGGAAGGGATGCTGAGCAGCTGTAAACTGTGCACAAGAGCTTTATGGTGCAGGTCTGTCAGCACGAAAAAAAAATAGATTTTAAATGGCCATTGCAAAACAGAACTAAATAGAACTGCCTGCAGTCCCATCAGTGACCCTTGCTGAACTTCTAATGCTGGGGCACTCAGTGTACACTGACTCCAGCTCAGCCTCTGTTTTCACCCAACCTGCTAATGGAAAGAGCATGTTTGATTACAGATTATCAGGGAGATACCTGCCCTGCTTCCTGCAGTTTAGTAGTTAATGTTTAAAAACATGCTATTTTAATAATAAAATTTTAAAAAATAGTATCCACTGGGAATAAACATTATCCCTTAATTTCTAAAAATAATTATAATATGCATGTTAAAATTCAGAAGAGTGTGTCTCATGAATACAAATCTAATTTCATTATTTAAATTCTGATGGGTACAGCTAGAAAGCAACTGAAGTACGTAATACACCAACCTGAGATTCTCATATTTTTCTGTAATATCAATTCAGCATTAGCAACACTAAGCCACCTGCTCTTTCCTTAATAGTGCATGAGTTATTAAGATCAATGTTTTAAATTATGTTTATGCTTTAAAAGAAAGGATCTGGTTTCTTAATTTAAGAGGTGATTTAGTTTACCTGCTTTACTTGGCATATTAATTATTAAGTCACTGTCTGAGTGTCATGTAAGATTAAATAATGCTGAATTACTTTGTAAAAAAAAAAAAAACCCAGTCAGGAATAATGGGTTTAAGGAACAGCTTGGGTGAAAGAAGTTAGCATAAACTAAAGCAGATCATGACTGGGGGTAAAAGCAGTCTTGTGGACATGATTGAATATCTCTAGTAGAAGCCTCAGAAATTCTTCTTCACTGTGCTGAAAACTTTATTTCACTTTTTATCAAGGCTCTTACTAGAGTTTCAAAAGTACTTTTTAATTTCAAATTATTTCGATTCGGGGGTCAGTGTTTGGCGTGTGTCACTGTCATTTGATTTTCAAAGCTAGTGAGTACTCAAAGTTACAGTTTGAATCAGATGAGATCAAAAATGCCAGGCAATTTTGAAAATGAGAGCTTTATTTTTGGAACTTTACAGTATAATTATTTTATACTGTAAACTGTGGGTTTAGGGTAGAAATTCCAGTAATCTATTTTTCTAACTCATGCATTACCTTGTCATGTTAATCAAAACATGTATTTTCATGTTTAACTTTTAAGAATGAGTTCACTTAAATTGAGCTGAAAATTTTAAGTTACATCAAGAGGAAGTGCTACCATTTCTGATAATAAAATATATAGCTATAAATTTAGAGACTTTAATAACTTTTATGAAAAGGAAAATTAATCAATCTGACCATTTCTGAGTGTTTTCAGTGGCTTTGAGGCCTCAAAAAGACTTGTACTGAGAAATTTTCTTTTAGTGCTATAAGTGGAATTTTCCTGAGGTTAGATATTTGTCAAGGGAAATTCATCAAGATGAGGGAGTTAATTTTTGTTGACTTTATGGATTGTCAGAGCAAAGCAGAACTCTGTGAAATTTCTTGAATACCCTTGTGTCAAAATGCAGGTTATGGATAAGGAGACAGACTGCAGAACTGCAGGAGCCATTGATTTGTTGGTTCAGCCTTTCCTTGCCCTGCTTTCTCATCTCATGGAAATGCAAAATTATGCTTGGGGGTTAAATACTGAATTCAGGCTCCTCTTGATAAAGCATAAAAACCTAATTTCCATCAATAAAAAATTCAGATCTTCCTGGACATTTTGTTAGGCGAGATAAAGGCAAATGCATTAGAACTTGCTTTAAATCTCTTAGCATCTTAAGCTTGGAAAGAGTTGGGATGGTTCTGATTAGTCAAGAGATTCCAAAACTTCAGCACATAAGGACAATTTAAATGGGATGCCTCCACATTGTGAGATTCAGGAGTACCCTTCCTCTCCTCTCTGCTTAGAGGCAGGAATAGAGGCTTTCACATCACGGGATGGCAGACCGTGTTTCAGATCAGGTGGTATCCACAGAAGAGCTCAAGATCCTGCAGCCTCCAAATTGAATCCCACCATGTTACAGAGTGGAGACTGGGAGAGAACCATCACATGGCCAGTGTTGAGTGCAAGTGTCCTGACCTGCTTCTCCACCTGTTCTTACTCTTCTCCAAGCACCCACCTGTGGTTCAACATGTGCATTTTTGGTCTAACTTGGTTAGATCGCTCCCATGTTTTTAAAGACTCAGAAATCCATATCTCAGGTATTCTTTTGCTATTAAGAAAATAATGTTTCTCTCGTTGATCAAATCCTGTTATTGTTGATCAGTGTTTATATTATTGTGCAAAAATAGAAAAGACAAGGCTTATCTTGCAGAATGCAAAAGGGAAAGCTGATGATTATATGATTTAGATTGTCTTCTTTGTCTCCAAATACCTCCTCTGTCTTTGTCCAGCAGAAAAAGCAACAGTACATCTTATTTACGTAACACAAACTGTGATTTCAAAGGACAGCAGAAGTCCAGCTCTATGCAAAATCAGACAAAGATACGTTTGCTCTCAGTAGTGAGGTTCAGTGAGGTTATCACTCTGCCAAACCAAACTATGATCCTGTCCAGCCCTCCCAGCAACCTTGTGCCACTAACTTCGCTGGGATGACAGGGTAGTCAGTGTCTCACACAGGGGGTCACAGAGCTTCAGCGACAGCAAAATAGAAAATTAGTGATTTAGAAATACCAAAACGACGGTAAGACTCTCTAGGCTTGCACCAAAACCAGTCCCAAAGTCACTGAAGGAAAAAAACTTCTTTTGAAAAAAACTTGGATCCTCTCTGGGACAGCTGACAGCCCTGGGGCCACAACACCTAGAAGTGAGGATCCTATTCCCTCTGGTGCCTTCCTGCAGACACATGAGAGTGAGGCTGCATCAAGCAGTGGCTGGATCAGTCTGGATTTAGGGACTTCAGAGATTATTAGATGTGAGTGACTGTTCAATATGAACTGTCTATTGCTGCTGAGCTGTACCTCAGTCCTTCAAAACACAGACACTGTATGTGCAAACATGGTTTCCACCTGTGATATTTATTCTGCCTGTCTCAAAGCCCCCTCACTGCCACTGAGTGACTGCTCCAGCCATTAAAGGAGGGGGGATGGAACCCCTCTAGGGTGCAGCCAAGTATAATAATCACTGCTACACCTGGGAGCTGGAACGTAGAAAGGAACTGTGAGTGTCCATAACCCTTGTGGAAAGACAGCAACAGACTTGAGAATTGGCTTGATTTCTTCTCAGTTTCATTTCCAAATGTTTTTTGGTTTTCCTTCCTTTTCTTCTTTCCCCAGCTAAGAGCATTATCTGGAGGTGAAGATAATGAGACCTGAACAACCCATGAGCAGCCCAAGTCCTGGAGCCCCACAGAAATTGTGGGAACCCAGCCTCTGCCAAGCTTCTCATAGAAAGGGCTTACATTTCTAACAGTGGCACATTTTACAAGGATTCACCCATTTTTCAGTTTAAAAATCTCTACCTTATTACCTGTACAATTTTTTAAAGCTTCTACCTGTACTACTCACCTTTCTGCTCTTATTATAGCATCCATCTACCTGGCAGCCTTGAAGGCATTTACTTTTAGAAAAGTTCATGAAGGTTGGGAAGTAATATGTACCCTTCAATTACAAATGGGGAGTCAAGTCAGGGGTGGGCTATTGGCCCTGGGGATTCATTTGGTATCCCAGATCTCCTCATTCCTAAGACAGCATCCTCTTCTCTGGACCATCCTCTCAGCCCTTCCTTGAAGGTTTTTGAATTCTGGGACTCTGTTGTCATAAGAAAAGGAATCCTTTCATCAATCCCTCTGTCCGTCATGCATTGCTATCACGTCTAGCAGCAGATGCACACATTTGAACCACATGACAGGAAAAAAAAAAAAGGAACAAAGACCAATGTTTACATACCATGGTTTGAAATCTTTGTAGCTGGCAACTAAATCAAAGGAATGCTTATGTTTTGATGTACAGCAGTCTTAAATCATTTGTAATTTTCTATCACCTCATTTTATCAACAAATTAACATCTTGATATATAAGATCATCAGTAAATTAGCAATCAGTACCAGAACACAAAATTATTTTTAATGTGTGTACAAAACAAAGGACAATTGATAATATGTGGTGTAGCACTTTACATTTTAAAGAGAAAATTAAAATATTTATATATGTCAAGATATTTTTTAATTTATTCTGGCACCTGCAATTGGTGAATTTCTCTAGGCTTTGTGTCATTTTGATGTATGTGCTGCCCAAACTCTTCTCCTTGCCAAGAGTCCTCAATTTTCCTGAACAAGAGGGGAGGATGGGAAGCTGTATCAAGGAAAAAGGAACACATCTGCATTTTTATCAAGGAAAATGTTTTCAATGTAATATTGAAAAAAATACTAATTTCAGAGATAAATTCTCTATGTGTATGGTGAGGGGGCGTCCTGTAAACAAAGTAAAGTAATAGTTTAAGCATGGATTTAAAGCTAACATCTTAAATTGCAGATCAAATCCTCCTCCCCCCAACAATCATTAATTCATTAATCCTTGAAACCATCACTGCATTGTTTTCTGGTAATTATACACACCTCATATGCTGACTTTTTAAGACATTAATTGCATGATTAGTTTTATGATTTCTTCTGATTACCAATTAAGTTACCTTTTTCTCTCATTTTTGTATTTCATACATACCATTAGACTTTATAGTGCTTCTTTTTTAATTTCTCACCTAGCAGGGGTTCTCACACATTCGAAGACAGCATTATCCACTCAATAAACAGAGAGAGAGTTTAATTTTCTGTGTAAAGTATTGCTATGGACTTGGAAGGATGATGTTTCAGATATTATGCTATCAAGAGTGACATTTAATTTTACAGGGAAAAAAATCTTGTTTTTCCCTGTCATAACAATGTTCACAGAGCATGATTTTAAAGATGTGCAGAGACCAAATCAAGTAATTCTGTCTGTTGGTTTAGCTGAAGTTGTCACATCTTCCCTTTTTGCCCAACATATATTGCCAGCTGGTCTTCAATTATATTAGTCTAATTTCTTGTAGAGTTCTCTGGGTCTGTGAATATATTTTTAAAAGTAGCCTCCCATACATCATAAATCAGATGCACAAGCATGAGGCTCTCTAAGACTCAGGGGAAAAAAATTGATCAGTGGGAGTACAAGTTTGAATTTCCAAATCCCAGTTTAACTGCATCCCAATTATCTTGTAGCCTGCATCTTTCAGATGCTGAGAAGTCTCAACTTTTTGACTCAACACACATTTGACTTTCAGCAAACAGGACTCCTATCAGCTGCAGTGGCAATACGCTAATGCCTATACATATTAGGTGAAGATCCTGGAGGTGCTTTGAGGGATTTATAGATGAGAATATTGCACAAACCACAGAAATACAAAACCAGATGCTGAAAATAGGTTTTACTTTCCATATTGCACATACATGAACAAATGTTCATCTTGGTATGTGTTCCTTTCTGTGTATGTACTTGTGTGCTTGGTTTATCAAATATTTGTGTGGGATTCATGTACATATTCTTCATCTTTGTAGTGTAAAAACAATTTCATTTAATAATCAACACTGGACAAGATGCCTAAATGGAATTTAATTGAGAAATGCCCTTATGTAAAGAGAACAGGGAACTTCTTGAAGAGAATAATAGAGCCTAGAGCATATTGTGTGAGTGGTTTTAAGGCAATCTGGTATTGATTTAAATGAGCACTTCCAAATTCCTGACAGCTATGGGAGGTGAGAGAATAGAAAAACGTTGGGAGTTGCAGGGTAACTCTAATTGGACCAACACAGAAAATTAACTCCCAACTTTTCTGTTGATCCTTAAAACGCTTGCTTGCCAAAGCTGTACTGTAGCTCTCTAGTGGGGAAAAAATGTCCAGAGTGCACCATATGCTGTTCTACAAGCACCCTGCAGACAGCAAGTCAGCATTGAGAAACCTGCAAAATTGAAGGTGTTCCTGTAATAACAAGTAAGGGCAACTCCAGCTCTATGAAAACTGCATTTTTTAAAATAAATTATAGGGAAAAATCCCCAGATTTTCTGATTAACCTTTATTTTTCTATCATGGTTTTCGTTTTTAACAGATCTTTCAAATTTATTTCATTTGGTCCCTCTTTGTATTGTATAATACAGAAGGCAGCAGCCAACTCTACCAAGCCAGAAAACAGAGGACGCCAGGGCACTGATTCTTGCCTGACAAGATCAGGAACAGAGTTGAAGTGTCCAGAGGTTGCAGTCACTTTAGTTACAACTGATAGTACCTTCAATACTTCACTAACTAGGGGCAGTTATCTTTGATGTCTTTAGAAATCTTTTTAGGCATAGATCTGTCTATTACACTGATATTTTCTATTTAATAACCAATATAAATTGTTTGAAATATTTTCCATTAGCCAAGAAGAGGAATGTCTGCTTTCCAGGCTCAATAATCACAGTATAAATATTTCCATCTAATTGCTGGTTTGTTTTTTTGAATTGTGCACTTCTGCTTCTAGCCATTCATAAAAAATGATACACACAGGAGGCAGTGAGATAGGACTAAATGCTCTACCTACCTTGAAAAACAAGAATTAGTAACATTTAGATTTCTGGTCCTTTCTTTTTGACAAAAGTTACTTGGCTGCTGTTTTTGAAACAAGAAAACTTTGAGAGATTTGGAGTAAGGGCAGAGGGACAAAAAAACCCCATAATTTAGGCTTGTTCTTGCATAAAGTTTTTATTAGTGAAAAGGCAAAAAGGATTCTCTTGAAAACAGACTCAACACTTTTCCCAAAAGACATTTAGAAATATATATTTTTAATTTTAATTCTGTTTTTATTCTTTCCACAAGTGTCCAAATTGTCATTTGTCTTTCTGAAGGCTGAGCCCATGACAGATACGTGCTTTCTCTGTAGGAGGTCAGTGACTACAGGCTAGCCTTCCTTCTCTTCTGGCACTCTGAGAAGAGCTCTTGCCTCCATTCCTAGATTAAGGAGTTTAGAAGTCAATAGATCTACTTTATTTGTAGCATGCCAAAGTTCAAATCAAATATTATAGGATCAAATGCTGATCCCTCTTAAAAATTTACAGCACTGCATGGAGATATATTCCTAGGTATCATAAACCATTTCCAAAAAAAAATTATAAAAAACCAAAACCCAATAAACAAATCAATCAATATAATAAGTATAATACATTCCTATACTGAATATTGTATATTTATATAGTCCTGTACTATTTATGATTTTATGTATCATTCTATTGTTACATATATTTGCAGGTACAACTCCTTGTGAGGGGACGAGGAGAGGCAGGCACTGATCTCTACTCTGTGGTGACAGTGACAGGACCTGAGGGAATGGCCTGAAGTTGTGTCAGGGCAGGTTTAGGTTGGATATTTGGAAAAGGTGCTTCACCCAGAGGGTGGCTGTGAACAGGAACAGGCTGCCCAGGGCAGTGGTCACAGCTCCAGGCCTGACAGAGCTCAAGAAGAATTTGGACAATGCTCTCAGGCACATGGTGTGACTCTGAATTTGTCCTGTGCAGGGCCAGGAGTTGGATTCAATCCTTGTAAATCCCTTCCAACTCAGAATCTTCAATAATTCTTTTATAATTGTGCTGTGCTGAAAGTGTTTAGTGCTGAGAAAATTAGTTACTGCCCTCAGAGAATGCTATGAGTTTCAGAAGTTTTGTTGGTATATCTGAGAAGGTGCTTTCAGAGCAATATAGCACCCCCTTGAAACTAGAAAGAACAGCCAAGCAGCATGAAAATACTGCCAGCCCACTTTTTTTAAACCTGCAGCCTTCACATTTTAATAGAAATATGAATAAATGAACACAGTAACAATTCCAATTTGGGCAGACTGGTGTAGACCAAAACTTTAAAAAAATAGTCATTTGAACTACATGTTTTCATCCTCTTGCACTTCCTTCCTCTGTGGATTTAGTTTTAACTGAATACATGAAGTGCTGAAAGTGTCACGAGAGGCTTTTCTCTTCCTGAGGTCATTTGCAGTTATGCATTGTGTAAAGCCAGGAAGTTTGGATAAATAAATATGTCAGTCCTTTTCAAACTGAACTGCAGTTCCAGAATTTCAGTTTGCCCATCACTAATGTTCATTCAAATCCATGTTTAAATTGGGAACAAAACTATCTCCAGTTTACAGAAATGTAGCCATCCATAGCAGCCCAAATGGATTAGGATTGCTGCATCAGAGAAGTCCATTAGTGTAGTGTAAAGTACAGATACAGTATAAGCCATTTCAAAAAGTACAGCTCCCTCTGATCAACCTAAAAAATCCTCTTATTTCTGAAAACACAACGTAAAAATGCACAGCAGGCTACAGGCCAGATATGTCAAGTGTGTATTTTTTAGAAGTTGAGTTTAACCCATATGAGTCATCATCCATTCACTCTTAAATTTCTATTATTCCGTTATTCTTGATATCATCCCGATTTAAATGGATGCTGAAGGCCAAATGGATGTCTCATCCATTTCTCTTCCTTGAAGCATCCAAGGAGCTTGATGTACTTTTGCTGGCTGGCCCTGCATATCACATACTGACCTCCTGTCCATTAATTGCATACAAGTATGGCATGCAGGGGGCCAAGTCCAGGCATTAGAAACAGGACACGGAGAAATCCAACTATTATACAGTTGTTATAAGGGAGATGTCAGAACTAGAATGCCAATATGACATTCCTCATTTCTTCAATCATGAGAGGGGGTAAAATAGACACCTTCCTTGCTCTTGCAATGTTCTTCCTTCTCTCTTTGCTGCAATGTTCATTTGCTGAGAGGAATGGACCTCTGAGGATGTCATCCCAGCCCAGGCTGCATGGATTTGCTGAAAAGGGCTAGTTTTTCTCGATGGATTTCCTCCATTTGTCACACTCATCAGAAGATGAAATCCTAACCAGTGCTGAGGAGCAGGGGGGTGGATGGGCAGGACCTAAAGGCAGATAGATGTACAGCAACACCTGATTTCTGTCTGTGTTAACATCCAAACATAAACCCCCTGATTGTTCAAGTGTCAGTAAGAAGAGTTTATTGATGGTATCAGTCAGAGTGGAAGCACATCATTGCATGGCATAAAGCACTGTATTCTATATCCTCTGGAAACTGTGAACAGGAGAAATACAGTTCTCATCAGGTACTCTGGAGAGGAAAGCAGAGGGATTCAGATTTGGAAAGCACAGGGGTAGCTTTCAAAGGGGCAGGACTGAAATGCTGCTCTAAGCTGTTGTAGCTGGACATCTCATTTGAGATCCTTTGTCCCCTACCTCCTTTTCCAGTAAAATAATCTGAAAACTTGTTTCTGAAGACATGATATCTATTTATAGGGGAAGTTGTTGCTTTTTTACATTTTGCAGGAACAATCTTTGATATCAAAATTTGTTTGATATGGAAATGCTGTATACTTGCTATTTTTTAGCCCACCTACATGCACACCAAGTTTCTGAATTACCAGTAAAAATCTTTGTCTGAGCTTTTGTGCACAAACAAGCTCAGCTTTTTAGTATGCACCTCCTTAAGCAATTTCTTTGAAACCAGCATACTTGGGTTTAAGTTTTCTGCCTATAAATAGCCTTCCTTTGTAAAATGTAGTTTATTGCAGGCTCTTTTAAATACATTTCTAAGGGGAAATATGTGGGGAAGTTTTAATAAGTTGTCCTTATTAAAAATTAATTATATACATCAAAATTATAGTTGTTTGCAATAACACAACATTCTTCTTTATCTTGCACTATCAGCACAATCAGTGGAAAACATAAAAGGAGATATCCCATACACATTTGAAATTACAATATCAGGGGAGGGACTCTTTTAAGTCAGAACTTTTTTCCTGAGAAAAAGGGTAATTTTCTTAAGGACTTGCATTTCCTACAGACTCCTGTCTCCAGCACATAAATCTGAATCAGCTTTGGAGCAGAAGGCAGGAGGAGGAAGTCCTGCCTTGCACATTGGGAGATACCAAATGCTCAAATTAAAAGATATAATAGAAACTAAAAACAAAACAAAACAAGACCCTGTTAAATAATTGTATCATCATCTTTGCATCACTTTCAAGACACAAAATACATTTTTCTACTCTCATTAGCTTTTTCAGTTTTCTTGTAAAGTGCTATGCAGATAAAACTGACTCCTGGGACTATTAAAATAACTCTTTGTGATGATAGTTCATGTTTTGCTTCATCCAATCAGGAATGCATGTTCCAGGACACTTTAGTAGATCCATTCAACTTGTTTGACTTTCTCACAAAAATTATTTAGAGTTATAGACTGTTGCTTGCATAAGATCCGAAAATGTAAGTGATGTGCCAGTTGGGTTGTACATTCATATCGACTAATTCTGTAGTGATCTGGTAATATTGTAGCAAAGATCAAATTTTGGGACTATTAGTCATTCAATTCACATTTTTTTCATTATAGCAATGATAGTCAATAACTGACAGACTCTGTAAAAACACTAAAGTTTAAAGTTCATCTGTCTTTGAATGTGTGTTTGAGTTGTACATGGACATCTCAGAAGTAGATTTTAATGTAATGTTACCTTCTTGGAGCCTTAGTAATTTTTTTCTTCAATGTTTTTCTCATTTCTGGATTGTCATTAAAATATTTCAGCTTCCCAGAATTACTGGATGAATAAGCCTATGATCTAGTGTTGATAGACACATCAAAGTTAATCACAGACTTAATGTAAAAGAGATAACCCAGAAAGCATAACCAATAAATAAAAAAACAAGGTATGCACCCATTTTGATTTGAAATCCTAAATCCATTATCATATTTATTCTAAAGACCAGGCTGATATGAGGGCCCCACAAAATTAATGAATTTTTCTTTTTAATTTTGGGACTGAAGAAATACAGGTTGGTGTTTACACATGCTGCAATCTTCCTTTAAGCTGGCTGTCCCCACCAGTCCTGAGAACTTAATGGAAAATTATGACAAATGCACTTGCTAAATGAGTTCACTTGAATCTGAAACAGTGCAGCACATGAGCTCAAAACTGTGCAATTCTATTGAGTATTTGCTGCTTTTTTTTTTTGTTTTTTAATCTGTTTTTAAAGTTTTTCTGCTTTTGGAAGCAGAACAGAGGATATATTTGTATGATGTGTGTTTTCTCTGGAAGATAAAAGGCACTTTTGATGGAGTACAGACTGTCTCCATTCACGGTAACTTTCGGGATATGGTGAAAAGATGCCACATACAAGCATATTGAAATTTCTTTCTAAGTTATTTTGTTTATAGCATATACCTTGGACAACATTACCAACCATTAAAGTTTCTTGGCACTTCTTGTTAGAAATTTCAGCTGCAAACTTTAATAATTTGAAAATACCTAGCGTGCTCTCTGCCTCTGGCTGAATTTTCTTAGGAAAATTACAACAAAAACAACTCAGTCATTTCTGAAATTACACTTTTGAAAACTGAACCTAAGCCAGTATGAAAAAGTTATGGTGCTTTTTTTCTTATAACTATCCCAGTGATTCATCCCTTTTACCTTTCTTTGATGCTGATGGGTAGGGGAAGCCATGTTACAAGGACTTATCTTTTGCCATTTTTTAGTGGAAATCCAGGAAACCCTTTCCAAAGTAGTTATAATTCTGTGTGTATCTATGGTTTGCACATGCCCTGAAGAAGTTTGTGGCATTTTAGCATCTGAATTCACCAGGCAATACATCCCATCATTGGTCAGGGTAGGAAAAAACCTTGTTGAGAGCTTGTGGACCATGATCTGGAGGGTTTGTTATAAACTGCATGATCAAGGTAAGAAATAGAAGATATCTTTTCTAAATAAATCAAAGAAGTTTCTGTAACACAGACCTGGTTAATAGAGGGGACCTTAACCTCCCTGGTGCATCAGCAATTCCAAAGGACACAGCAGTCAAGATGATTTTGGAAAGGTGTCAGGGATAACATCTTGTAACAAGAAATGTACCAAGGCCACCAGGGGTAATACACACCTTGGTCTGCAGGAGAATTGGCCAGGAAAAATACAACCATGGAGAGAAACCTTCATACTGGGGCTGGGTAGGAGAAAAAACAAGAGTCTGGGAAAATGATGAGTTTGGATTTGGAAGACATTATGTGGAGTAATTTCCACCACAGTGTGTTCTGAGGTCACTGTTTTTTTATTTGAGAGACTCCCTGCATCAGCAGGGAGATGTGGAACCAATGATGATACAGTGACTCTTGTTCAGGGAAATGCTGGAGTCACCATCTCTGGAGGTATTTAAAAGATGTGTAGAAGTGAAACTCAGGGACACATTTTAGTATTGGATTTGGCAGTGCTGGACTCAATGATTTTAGAAGTATTTTCCAACCTAAAGGATTCCATGATTCTTTGATTCTTTACTTTATTCCAGTAGCCTAAATGACATAGGTCTGGATGATGGGTATTAAGTCAAGTGACAAGCCATACTGGAGTTGGTATAAAGGCAAAGATTTAAACTATAAAGGGGAGAGTGGTTTTTCTCTGAATCAAAATCTTGGGGATATAATTTTTTATTCTGAAAAGACTATTTTCTTTGAAAAAAATGCAACGTTAAACCCTCAAAATTTAATGCCTCACTTACTTTTTTTGTACATCCTTAATTTGTCTCATTTTTCCATGTATTTTAAGCTAGCACGTTTAATTACAGAATCATGCTTCATTCTCATGCAGGAGGAGTCAAATCTGGCAGTGAACTAGGACTTAGCAATAAAGCAAATAATTAAGAGACCCCCACATTCTTTGTTAAGTCAGAAAGTATAGAGCAAATGAAACAGGATAGTCTCTTGCTTGAAACAGCAAAACTCATTTTGTTTTTTTACCAGAGAGACTTTTATAACAGTAGGCAATTTTCTTACACCAGTTTTGCCAATTCTTTCTCATTTTCAAGAGGCACAAGACCTTCCATATAGGGCTTGACCCATGGGTTTGTGAGCACTCACACAACAAATATTTGAACTGAAGTGCATGTGAATATATGAAATACTAAAAAAATGAGACAGCTCAAACTGTACCCAAAATTAATGAGTACCTTTTGACATAAATCTCTCTGTGCTTCAAATCCACTTTGTACAGAAGGAATAATGCCTACATGTCCTAGCAGGATATGAAATTCATTAAAATTATGTGGTGTTTGTATACTGGGAAAATAAGTACCAAAGAATGAAATGAAAATATTAAAAATTATTAATCTATCCTTGGATCTGACATCTGTCATCACAGAGGGCATTGTGTAATGTGAGGTAAGTAAGGCCAATGGCCAAATGCAAATATAGGCACAAAAAATACTATGCCCTGAGTGAAGAGGAGTCCTTATAAAACACCATTTCAAAATACATATGGAGATGATGAGGCAGCCATAATCCTGGCTTTTCCTGACACTGAGTGCTTTATTTTCCAAACTTAGTCCAGTAATGAAAGAAAAGCTTCCCAGGATTCTTTGGTCCAAGGGAGAGCAGCAGGTAAATCTAAAAAAAACCCCTCATTCCTTGGGCATACAAATTGATTCAACCTGCATCCCAGGAAGATCCAGGAAGAAAACCCCAGATTCCCCTCCCCATCACAGAACTTGACCCACATGCTCGACCCCCTGGGTGTGTCTGTTTTGGGAAATCCATCATAGAAAATACTTCAACATCCATGTGAGCAGAGATGGGACTCTGTCCCTAGGGGCTGACAAAACTACAGATGCTCACTACTCCCTGGCCCAATGAATGTTTAATTGGGCCATGCAAAGTGGAAGAGTTCCATCAGAATGGACCAAGAGGAGCTTCTGTGGGACACTCCAGCTGTGCTGGCTCCAGCTGTCTGGCAGGAGGGATCCCTGAGGTGGGGGGGAGATGTTTGATCAAGGCAGGGGCCCACATCATATGGTCAGATGCTTTAAATACTGAGCTACTGGATGAAAAGTGGCAGGATCATCTTGCCCTTAAAGAAGACCAGACCTCCTCTGCTTACCTGAAGAATGGGTTTAGCTCCCTGAGCCCTCAAATGCAGCTAAGTGCCTCTGTGCCCATGAGGCCCTGAATGAGACAGGCTGAAGTCATATCCATCTCCTACTGGCCAGGCTGGGCAGATCCAGTGATGTGGTAGCTGTGAACCCTTCAGTCTGGCCTTTTTCTTACCTCAAAATGCCTAACTCAAGCTGGGGAAAGCCCTTGGCAGGATGGTATCTAGGAGGCAGTTGTTGCAGTGAAATTACCTAATGCCCTTTGGCTACTTTAGCCTAAGGGGAAAAAAAAAAAAGGATATTTAGGGATGGCAAGATGTAGCCCACACATTCTTAGGTAGCATCTGCAGGGAAATATGCATAATCTCAGAGGAAAGCTTTTCATAATGTAAAATACAAGGTTGCTCCTGAGAAACCTTTTCTGAAGTGTGTTCAAACTATGCACTTCAAAGCTTGCTGGTGCTTCTGTGAGCCCTGGCTTCACAAGAAACCTTGCCATAGATACAAAGAAGGAGAAAATCTCCGAAGTAATGTTTGGAAATAAGAGGAAAGGCTGTTTGTTCCTTTTGCATGAATGCACCTGATTTTGACACAAGAAAGGAAACAGTAGACAGAAGAAGCTCAAAGCTCCCAGTTGCAGCCCTTTTACAGTAATAATAAAATATGGGGTTTAGCCAAAACTCAACTTTCTCCATTATTTCATCCTCCTGCTTTCTTGCTCGTGACTGCCGAGCTTGTATCCCAGAGCATCATTTGCACCCATGCTTTAAAATGCCATAGTTACAGCCCCTCAAGCTGAGTACTAACAGTAGGTGGAGATACAATCCAATTGTTCTGTAATGTTTCCAAACAATCTGAAGCCAGTCTGACTTGCTATTAATTTTAATTAAGTCTTGCAATAAAAACCAACAGAACAGTGAAAATCGTGGGCAAAAATAAATGGATAGGTCATGCCTTTATTTCCCTTTATGCAGTAATCAGCTTGTTTTGGCATCACAGGTGGAATACACTGACCTAAGTTTTGTCTCTGCTGTTTGTTTTTCTCTCAAAACCTGTGCCTTCAGCTTCTTCTTTCCCTCAGTTAAAGAAAATTATAATAAGAGGGATATGGTCCTGAAACCAAATCAAGCATCAGAATACAAGCTGATTTAAAAAAATAAATTCTACCAGATTATTCAAGATTCCTAGTTGATGCAGCTTCTTTTTTAAAGAAAAAGCAATATGAAATGCTGACATTATATTAATTAAACTTTTACCATAGCTGAATTTGATCTCTCATCTATGCTTCCACAAAGGTGAAACAAAATGGTTAAAACTTTGGAAAGGTTTAAACTTTGGAAAATGAAGGTCACAACCAGTTTTTTGCCCATGCAGCTATACTCTCTTTGCTCCCCAGGCAGTAGGCAGTGAATACTGACAGTTCTAGAACTCTTAATCATGTTTTTGAAGTGTCCCAGACATGCAAATCAGTAGGAAGAGCAGCATGCCACCCCTGGGAATGGTACCCCTGAAGAGTGTATGTCTGTCCATTTTGATGGTACCTGCTGCCCAGCTTTTCAGATCTTTGCAGGTTTAATATTTAAAAATTCAACTTTAATTTATATCCTTCTCACTCACAATCAGTCCAATCCATGGATATCAGGGAACAATAGTTTTGGGGATTTTTTAAATCAGAATTATGTCATAGTGTCACTGTGGCACTGTGTCTCCTTCAGAAGCCTCCGGAAATACACCACCAGGAAAACCAGCACAAGGCTGCAGGATGGCAGAAAGCCTAATATTCATCAAGGTGCAGGGAAGTTCTTTTCTGGGAATAATTCTGTTTTCTGAAGGTACCTGCCATTTTGCTTTGTGCTTTTATGCTGTTTGCCATGCACAGCATTTGTCCTGTCCTCTTTTTCATTCTCATGAAATATCTGATGATAACACACAGCTTGGTTTACCCCTAGATCTTCAGTTTCAGAAGGAATCTCTAAATAGAAGTAAAGATATAAGGGAAACAAAGGGATGACATCTCTTGGAGTACAACAGACTGGAGAATCTCTTATGGAGATACCTGTAGGTTCTGAAACTTATTTGCTCCTCTCAGTAGCCTCTCCCAATTTATGATTTCTTATTCCTGTGGCAAATTGGTCAGACACCTTACCAAAGATTATACTAAGATGACAAAATGATAGTTAATGGAAAGCTATTAAATAAAAGGTTCTGCCTTTCATATAGTTAGTTTGATGAAGTCAATTTTCAGAGGAAAGCACCAGAACACCAGGAACCACAGTGAACTTTAGAGAAGGTGCAATTACCTCTCATGTGAAAGTCAAGTCACATATGTTTCACTGGTGTTTTTTAAATCTCATGCAAGATAATTACTACTGCTGGAAAATAACTGTCTTTCAGTGCTGCATATCATATTCATCCAACTTATAGGACTTCTTTCATTAATAGTTGCATTAAAATACCACCCCACTCATGTTCTAAAGCACCACTCAAAACTTAGCAATTACTGAATTTTTAATTACGTGATTTTGTTATTTCTTCGCTGTCTTTAAGTTCTTTGCTTATGCTCATGAAAACTAGGAGAAAAAAATAAACTTTGAATGAAAGAGCACATGGATCTTGTGTGTAGATATTTCTGTGTCTGCCTTTCATTTAAGAAACTGAATTTTAAATGAACAAAAAGAAATTTCAAGAGGCAGCCACATCTCACCAACACCAGGCTTCTAGAAATTTCGGGAATGATTCACCATAATCCAAAATCCTAATAATGAAAAATAATACCTCCACAAATGTGTTTTCTGTATTGCATCATTTGGTAGCACATTTTGATAGCAAAACCCCACACATCAACCTACCAGAGCTCTTTAGTGCCCTTGCAAACCAGAAAGGAACCTGGTTTCAAGTGAATTCACTTGATCCTGGTTGTCTGATAGGATGAACCAATTTTCTAGCACTGGGTATGTGCGTGTGTGGAGAGAGAGAGAGAGTATACATAGATATATGTATAGAATATATATATATTCTAGCATTGAGTATATATATATATCTCAAGTAATGATATTCATAGTGCTTCTCTCACATGAATTAAAACTTTCTTCACTTAGGTTTGGTTACATAGGAAAGTACCTTTATAATCACACCAAGATTATATATCTTTTATATTTTATATGTTTGAAAAAGCATAAGCCACTCAGGAATCCTTGAGTTCAGTTTTACATCGCCTCAAGTTGGTTTCCACTTGCATTCAGGCTAATTCAGCTAAACCAGAAAACATTTAGAAGAGCATTTTGTGTTCAACACAAAGATGTCATTAACTTGATTCCCTCAGCTTAGATTTGTGCAATGAGCCACAGAGGTTCAACTTTACTTTCTAGGAGATATTTTACAAAGCAGAGGCTGTGATTTTGCCTGGGGTCTGGTCCCACATAGAGAGCATTGAGCACCAAAACTCTGTCACTTTGGCAAGGATTTTCTTCCCTCCTACATTTGTTTTGCTGATAATAATTTCAGTGTGTGCTGCCACTATGTACCTACCTTGGGCTGTGGATGTCTTTATAAATGGAAAGATTTCAGACATGATAAACTGCATTTTAACAGTAATTAGAGCATATGGTGATGTCGAGTCTTAATAGAGACAACTCTGTTGCAAAGATTTCAGTCTGCTACTGGCCATTGTAGCTGAATTGCTGTGTGGCTCCACTCAGCCATTCTCTTTCAGAGTTTTTTCTTGAGCAGGCAGCTATTTCTTTTCCTTTTTTGTTTGTTTGTTGGTTTGTAAAAGGGCTAGTGAGTTATGTAGCTTTCCCTTGGAAGCAAAAAGACTTGCAAAGACTTATTCCTCCCTGACATTTCAAATCTATGTGGTTGTGGTTAAACATTTAGTTACATGGCAACTTTTCTAACAAGCCACCTTGCTTAAAAATGAACTCTAAAATGCCAGTCTGCTTTAGCAGCTATTTTATGATCAAATTCCCTGGTGAAGTATGTGTAACTTGCTGACTTTAGTGGAAGCAACATACATCTGAGGGCAAATTTTGTCTCATGGATTGACTGATTGTCAGCTGTTTGATGCTACGTGCCAGCTATTCAGAGGCACTTAGCTCCCAGCAACTCCAGCAATGAGACCTTGGGCTGAATTTTCACAGGCTTTTTGTGAATCTCACATACAATGTGTAAATAAAAATGGGCCTGAGTCCTTATGTTCAATGGGAAGTAATTTATTCTCAGGAACAGTCCCAATGTGTATCCAGATCCTGTTGAGATGATTAATCACTTATTAACATGAGTAAGAGTTACAGATTACAGCATTCTGTTGACTATTTAAAAAATCATGAGGAATGACTCATATTGAAGTCAATGGGCGGAGGCTGGAGGAGCAGGAGGCACTCATTAGAGACATGGACTACACTGGGGTCCCTGGGAGCCTGTGTTTGTCAAGCTCGAAGTGTGATTTTTAAATTGCATCTTTGGTTTTGTGGGTGCCACTTTACACTTGCAACTACTCCTGCCCATCATTTTGAACTGAAAAGGTATCTCACTTTCACTCAGCTGTTTCTCGTGGGTGGTTAATCTCACACACATAGAGTACAATTCAGGAGTAAATCTAAGAAAGAATATTGTTTTCTAAGCAGACTCTCTTGTAAAAACTGGGGGTTTTCTCTCCCTACTCCCCTGCTATAAGAAAGATGTTAATATTTTCTTTCCTCAGGTTTACAGTTTGGGAAATCCAAGGGTACTTGGAACTGCTTTTCAGCTGCATTTCAGGGACACAGTTTCTGCCACATTTCACAAGGGGTCTGAGGAGTAAGAGAATCCACTACTGGGAAGCAAGGTTATGTTCACTCCCACCAAGAACTGGTGATGCTCTTCAAGGCTGAGTCCCAATCCTGAGCTGCCTTCTTCAGTTTTAGACAAAGGACAGTACTCAGGCTCTGAAGTGTCAGCTCCTTTATGAAGTGCTTCTGCATAGATTGAACATGTTTAACATTTTTTAAAATAGAACCTTTTGAATTACAGGCATCCCTCTATCAGTTCCACCACCCAAACAGAATGACAGGGCATTTTTTTGACATTCTGAGTTCATAAATTAATTGACTTGCTTGATGGTGAATTATTTTTATTTTGAGATTGATAGAAAACCAACACACATCAAGCATTAGTTTCATTTTGAGTCTAATCATCATTCATTTATCAAATGTGGCGTCACTTTGTGTTGGTTGATGGAGTCACACAGATTTGTTGGCCAGACAGTTTTACTCTGGAAGCAGTTCAGACCAGAGAGGTTTTTTTCCACAGTAGAAGTCATTCACACACTCTTATGAACAATATCATTGGTAATCTAAGAAAAAAATACTGTTCCTTACCTTGAAATAGCAACAATGTAATCAAAGCTCTTGAACATGACATCTGGGAGCTTGAAAGTTTGGAATCATCTGAAAAATGTGGTTGTTTATTCACACAGAATATAATGACAAAGGTGGATTATATCCCATGACTTTAGGCTAGATACCTTGAGCTGAGAAGCCATGTGACATTTGTATATCTTTTCATAATGTCATATATATATATATTTATTGTAAAGAAATCCAGAGATCTACAGATCTCATGTCATACGACCACTGACAATAAATGTCATACCAGTCCCTTGTGAATATGGCTCAGTCTACACTGGAAACAAAAGCCAAAGATTTTTGAAAATCAAAAGAGTATCATGTGATTGTTAGAAAACTTAAATAAGCCCAGTCCACACATACAGTCATGGAGAAAGGTATATAGATCTGGGCAACAGCTGAAGATATTATTTCAGAGTTTATTCATAACAAAAGAGGCCATCATGAAACTTTAGAAACCTAACTTCAAAATAAAATTATTAATAGCCAAGAGGGTAAAATGCTCTAGTCAAATTCGGAATCCAGTTCTAAATAGGGTCTCCACTTCAAGAATGAATAATAGATGGAGTCCAACTGTTATGTGGTTGAGCACAAATTAGCGATTCATTGATTGTAATCAAAAGCAGCTGCTTGTAATCAAAGCATAGGTTTTGATAGGTCATCAAATGATATGCTAATTTTCTATGTATATAAAGAGCAGAGATAGAGCTTTCCATGAAAGGTCTTGACGATGCAAAATACAGATTTTGTGAGAAGTTTGCTTTGGTGTTCTCCTTCTTACCTGTCCCTTTTCCTCAGTCAGTATTTTCTGTCTCTGTAATTAGTTTGAATTTTGCAGCAGCTTATTGGTCACTGCTGGTTTCATGCAGCACAACACAATAATGCATTTATAGGAGGAAAGTAGGTCTTGTCCTTCCTTTTATCATTATTAACACACAATGAGTACTCCTTCCTATGGACATAAGTCTGTGAGTCCAAATTTTGCTAAGTGCTTAGACAAATATTTTCAAATTCACCGGTTCTAATTTAAAAGACTTCAGTAAATGACAACAGTTTGGCAGCAATTATTAGTGAATGAGAATTACAGCTATCTAGAAACTGAAAATCAGATAACTATTTAAGTTCTGAAATTTATACACACATTTGGAAATACCTTGCCCTCAGGTCTCATAGTCCTGAAGTCAACTGGGACAAAGCTCCATGCAAAATTAGTTTCCCACATATTTAATCACAAAACATCTTTGAAGTCCAGAATCTCCTTGACTTCCTCTCTTTTTCAAAAGAGACATTATTTTGCCAGTTCATGGCTAAGAAGTATTGATGGTGTCAGGTAGGTGTCTGGCAATCTCCCTTCTTGCTCTGCAGCACCCTTTTGAGCCAGGAGGTCAATCTCTGGATTTGAGCTCCAGCTGTGGAACTGAAATAGAGGAGGTTGGAAGGCCAAAAAAGACAGTTGCAATTAATTCCCTAGTCTGAATTCAAAACAATAGCCAATTCAATGGATATTTGGCCAAGCTCAGTGTTCCTCTAAAGGAGACCATCCCTTTCTACCATATGTTTCATTTGTCATTGATCTTGGTGTTTGCAATCTGTAGTTATTCTTCACTCCCTGGCTGCTTTTAGGTGCTCAAGAGGAGTTTTCCATATCAATACAACAAGATTTTTCCATTTCAATACAGGCAGAAAATAACTTTTTTTAACCTCAAACCTTGATGCTATGAACCATTCTTTATGTCATTTCCAGACAGTCTTTCTGTGGTTGCTATTTACATTGATTTGGAATCTAAAACTCCTACACCCCTGCCACAAAACTGTCAGTCTCAGCTAGTGACCACTGGATAAGTATTAGATTAATATGAAGATGATGGCAAACAGACAGGTCTCAGACATTCTCTGACCTCTCAGACAGGTTTATAAAGAATGCTACTTGTAGAAGCACTGACAACTTGGCACGTTAGGTTGGGCTTTTGAACCACATTTTTTATAACTGATTTGTTTTTGATATTGGGAATTCTTCTATTGAAGTGTTTCTGGTATCAAGACTTGGCTGCAACAGGAGGAGCAAGGAAGGAATCCCAACACTCTTGCACTGGTGGGTAACTACATGGTGCATGTCTGACCTCTGAGACCAGATTTGCAGATTTAGGAGTTGAAACTTCTTTAAGAAGGAGATTCTGCCCTTCTAATTGTGGGATTTTGCATCGAGGATGTCGAAAGACCTGTCCTGTAATCATAAAGGGGATCAGTGACTCAGGCATTAGTATCATCATGAGGATGAGAGCAGCATCCCACATCACCTACAGGGATCCACTGCCCCATTCCAGCCCATCTGTGAAGGAATATCAGCATGTCTTACTTGTGGGTGAACAGCTCTCTGGTTCTGTAACTACTCCCAATTATAAGCTTATCCTCAGCTTTCCCCCTGAAACCAGTCTTGGAACCATTTTCACTCATCAATTTGTGCTTATAAAGCAAACACAGTCCAGATTATGCCATGGTTTCTGAATGGAAAATCATAACAAAACAGAGGATTCTTTTCTCACTAATCATGGGGTTTGTGAGTAAGACAGAAAACGTGGACAGAAACAGAGAAAAATTACCACAGTCTGGGTGGGGTGATGGGCTTTTTTATTTTCCCTTTTAAAAATGGGAGATAGTTTTCTTCAGTGAGGCAATATAAGGTGTCTGGTAACTAAATAGTGAATGTATTAAAATAATCCACTCACTTACATGATTTCTGAATTTGGTCTAAAATATTTATAAATGTAGATGGACAGAAAACATTAATGTCACAAAAATAAATAAAATCTCAAAGAGCTAATTAATTTTTCTTTTTGCTGAGCATATTCTTGGTCTTCATCAGGAATATGGCATGATCTGAAGGACAGTTATTTGTTTACATTGTTTCTAAGACCTTAGAAATATCGGTATACAACTGATACTTTATTTCTGGAATGGCTATTGTAGGACAGTATGAGTGGGGACAGTTTTGATTCAATTTAATATCTATTTTCAAAAAGAAGCCAGTAAACACATGAAAATATTTTCTCATTATAGTTTTTTGAAGTAGAAAAATGTTCAATGTAGTTGTTCTCTATTCTTAAACTCATCTTCCCAATATATCTCACTTTTTACTCTCTCACAGCAAGTTAGAGGTCTGATTGTCTAACTGACAAAATTAGATGGTCTAGTTACTTCCATTGTATCCTTCAGATGTTAATGCATAGAAAATGGAACCATCATTTAGTCAAAAATTTTTAAAGTTTTTTAAAAATAAAAGATTTAATTTTGCTAATCCAGAGTCCAGGGGACAGTCCAAGTGTGGCAAAGGGATGGAGAGAGAGGATCAAGCTCTTACTGCTGAGTTGTGAGGAACAAATCTGGACACAGTGGAAAAAAGTGTTCTCCAACCTTCACCTCAGCAGGAGTCACTTACTAAATTTTTCCCTTCTTAGTCTGGATGGTCAGTGCTGTGCCATGGTCAAAGTGGGCTGAAGAACCAAAGTTCTTTGATTATCTCTAGCAGTGGCTGACTTTGCCTGTAGGACAAAAATGTACTCACAATAAAGGATAAATAAGAAACTTGAATTCAATTTTAAAATAACATTATCTTTCTTTCTTACAAAGGTTTTCTTTGGGAAAGAAAAAAAAAATAAGATAAATTATACCATCTCTCTTATTTTTCCAGCCTCAGCCTCAAGCCGTTATAATTGCTGGAGCGAAGGTAAACAGCAAGCCAAACCAAGCCAGGCATTTGGCTCCCTGTTCTGCTGACTGATGTATTGTTATTTGAAGTGCTGCATACCTCATTATCTGCAGTTAATAAAGTAGTATTGTGGGCAGATCTGCAGTGCTCTCAGATCTATGGAGCAGGTTAAAAAGTGGACTAGCTCTTAAAGGTTGTGAAGCAGAGAAAATGATCTGCGAAATTCACAGTGAATAACAATGCATGTCTTCCATCGTGTTGCCCCTTGTTTTCTGCTTTTAACCACAGCCAAAACAGCCCATTCTCCTTTTTTTTCCCCTCTATACATATTCACCTTGGCATATTTCTTCATCTAGTTGTGGGGTTGTACTCAAATATTCACACTGGGACCACATGGCTGAAGTATCATTTTCATTTTCTAGGTGAAAATGTCTTTGCAATAAACAGGGAAGGTAAGATTTGCACCTAACTTCAAAGAAGGAGTAAAACATTTTTTATCAAACTGAAATTTGATAAAAAGTATGCTACAGGACATGGCCTTTCTTTGGTTGGTAGAGAAATCAAAACTTTAATGATTTTCACACAAGATTTCAAGTTAAAGGATTTCATTAAAAGGTTGCAATATGAATTTCAGAGCTTTCCACATCTTAAAAAGAAAAGGTTTAAAAGAGTAGAACAAACAAATAAGCCCAAGAGAACTTCAGTTCATAGGATCCCACGCCTACTGCTGCTGTGGCCAACAGTAATTATCAGACCAATTAACATGGTCAAGTGTGCTGGAAGATTTATTTCCCTCCTTGGCCACGTCCCTTATAAACATTCCTCTCTGTCTGTTCTATGCTTTTACTCACAGAGGTGCGGAGTGGGACTGGGACAGCCCAGCAGCAGATGTCAGAAGCACTGAGATGCTCACAGGCTGTCCCCAGGCAGCACAGTGACCCTCAGGCTTTGACATCCTCTCTACCAGGCTCATCAGTGCTCATTAGCACAGCAGATGAGGGGAGCTTTGCCTCCGTTTTCATTCCAGCCCCTTTGAGTAGGATATTTGTCCATCCCACACATCCTGCACACTCACTGAGTGGTAAGCTACAGCAAGTCCTGACATTTTCAGACTTTGGAACACCAAAATATGTCTAAAAGACACAAGTTCACAGATGTACAAGCAATCCAAGTAATGGTTTTTAGCTCACCAAAAATGTTTTAGGCATCCAGATCACAAATGCCAGCAGCTGGGTACAGAAGCTTTAAATGGACAAAAGGGATGCTAGAAGAGAGGAGAATTTGTAAAACAAATTTATAAAAAAGCTCTCAGCCATTTCTTTATTTACAGAGTATGGGCTTCAGCTAGCTATCTTGCTTCTTGTTTGTCCTACAGGCCTCCTTTATGGAGAAAAAAATGGCTAAGGCATAGGCAATCAATTAAACAGGACTAAATTAAAGTTGTTGACAAAAAATCATAATGTGCATTTGATTATTCAGCTTCGATGAAACAAATATTTCAGACAGCATTCAAGCTTCCATTGTTTTTATGGCCAGTATGTTTGCTGTCATGAACTCAATCACAGCACAATAGGAGGTGAGACTAAATGGTTTGACACATAACAAGTAATCATGATAAAAGAATTGACACTCAATGCAGTGCAGAGGCTGTTACATTTTTAAATGCAAAGTTAATTTCGAGATTGATTGAAGTCTTCTGCCTTTCTTCTAGCAATAGAATTAGCGTATTATTGTGGGGCTTCTGCAGCTCTTTGTCTAGTGCATAGCATCTGCAGTGAGCTCAGTAGTGTTTAAAAATGCATTTAGATTTGAGCTTTAGAATAACCTTTGTGAGTACTTTTCCCCCTTGAAACTTCACAGTGAATTTGATATGGGAGACAGAGGAGGAGGAGTTGGCATTAGAGCTTCACAGGATACTGAAGGATTCTGTTTACCCCAAGCCCAGGTAAATTGCTGGAGATTTAGCACACAGCTCATACCATTTGTCTGAGCATGACCTTGAGAGGACACCTTCTTTCTGGTCTGAGGGGGGTAATTTTGTTTCATGGACTTGTCAATCTTGCAGCTATTTCTCCAAAAGCAAGCAAGCGTACAGAAAGAAATGTGTGACAGCACTGAGAGGTGACCCTCCAAAGTGTAAGGGTTGATTATTAATTAAGCTGAGGCTGCATCCAAAGCTTCAATGCTACAGTGGAAAGTTATTTCTGTTGTTTTTTGCGGGGGTTGAGTGTGCTGGTCTAGCACGGTTCAGATCTTGCACACAGGATTATTTGCAAACAAAGGCAATCATCTGTATGTGACACTCCAAGCTGTGTTTGCAAGTCCTCTTGCTAAAGGCAGTGATGAATCCATGCTTGCATGAGGGCTCTGCTGGAACAGATCTGTGCTAATCAAGATTATTTTTTTGGCTCTCGGATAATTCCTATGGTTTTAACTAAATCAGACTTTAGGGCACTTCTAATTGCTTCCCTAGAACTGATTTATAGCTGCAAATGGAAGTGGTCTGCTCTAATTCCTCTGTTGAATATCAACAGGTTGTGAAGTGTTTGTGGAGGTGGCATTGTCTGAGTGGTTGGTGCTGGCAGGAGATTAGCTGGAGGCTGCAGGGGCACAGCAACAAGGGAAGTCCCGTCATTGCCTTTGGTATGCAAATGCTTTTGTTCATTACCTTAACTCTAGCACTGCAATTAAAAATAAGAAGAAAGAGACTGGCAATAAATAGTGCAATGTCTAAAATGGTGAGTTACAATACACCCTAAATCTGCTAACCCTTATTAATGAAAACTCAGATTAGCCAAAATCTGCTGATGTTTATTCACGCTGGGAGAAAAAATTTCTCTGCATTTCAATAATTTTCCCAAATTGGATATATTTCCTTGTGCTTCAATTGGACTATAACAGAGCTACATGCAAAATGAATATGTTAGCACTTCAATGATGTGGCCAACAGAAGTTGTTCTTTAAGATCTGTTCTGCCTAATTTTACCACAAATCCTGAGAAACAATCACAGGGAAGCTGAGAATTGAACACTGGGAAGGCTCATAGCAATTTAGGAATCCACCAGGTCTTAGGGCAAGGAGTGCTTCTGCTGGTAAGGAAGATTTGTGTTGGAGTGATGCACAGTCAGGTGTTCTTCACTTGACTTCCAGTTTGCCAGGAAGGCAGGAGATGGATGTGGATATTTACTGTGCAACAAGTGCATGGCAGCCTGGAGTTGGGAAGTGACCTGAGGTCCCAGCCAGGCACTTCTGGATGTTTTACCCAAACCAAATGATAATAAAAAATAAAATAAATGCTATTATAAAACAGTTAGAATTTTACTTTCCAAACTTAGTAAAAAAATGTAGAATTAATACTCAGGTTTATGCACCACATGTGATACACTTCACAGGACTAGTCAAACATTTTTCTTTTAAATTGTTTTAAAGAATGGTTTTAAGAGTTTTCTAATGGAAGACAATTTCAAAGAATTATTTGAACTCAAGCTTTTTTAAAAAAATAAGCTTTGGAATTTTGAGATGCACGCTTGGGTATGTTTGCATAACTGCATGAATATTTTTTTCTGAAATTTTAAAATAAATCTTATCTAGAACTTAAAAATTGCCAAAACAGCAATGTATCATTGCACCTTATTTAAATGAAGTGTTTACCATGATTCAAATAATTTATTAAAATTTGCTGTAGGGCAAAATGCAAGTTATTGTGTTTGAATTAATGAATACAATTTGGTTTTTGAAACCCCTTAATTTTTCACCAGGCATAAAAGACTGTTTCCAGCTCAGTTCTGCTGGTTTGTGTGTCATGTAGTGAAGAATCGAGTACTGAAAAGAGTTAAAGCAATTTAGGGCTCTATCTTTTCTCTCACTAATGGCATCTTCATTGCAAATCAAGCCTGAACACCATGTGAGTCACCACACTCTAAATTTTCTTTAGAAATTCAGTAATGCTGAAGTGAAACCTGTAACTTTCTAACTGCTTTAATGGGAGTAGTATTTCAATCCAACTAGCCAGGCCAGTGAAGCATTGTTGTAATCACTATCTTATGCATAGTTCAGTGGTAATAATCTCAATTATATATAGATAACTCATTTGTATTCATAAAGACAGCTCTAAGTCTTCAAAAACTGGAAATCTGTATTTACTAGTTTGAAGCTGGTTTAATTTTATCTTTTGCTTTTGAATTACCTTTATACAAATATCTCTCCCTATAAAAACTCCTTTCTGTGTTCATTGAACAGTGAAGAGCAATATGTTTTTGTTTGAAAAGTCTTAGCATTTCAGATTAAAATAGATTCATTAATATTCCTTTTCCCCAAATTAATTTAATTTACCTTCCTCTATATACGCCTATGTCTTTATTTTATCACTTGGATTTAATTCTAGGGAATAAATAAAACCAAAATATTCAAGACATTCAATGCATAGGGAGAAAAGGCAGCACTGTCTACCATTGCAATTGCCTAAAATGCGCAGATTGGAAAGGACCTCGAAAGGTCATCTGGTCTATCTAAAGGGAACACAGGTGAGATTATCTGGCCCCCTGTCCAACCACATATTGAAAACCCCTGGTGATGGAGACTCCACCATGTCCCTGGGGAGATTGTTCCAGTTAATGATTATTCTTACCATAAACAATTTCTTTCTTACATCGACATGAAACCTTTCTCCGGAACTTGTACCCATGTGCCCCCTTGTGAAGAGAAAGACTCCATCCTCTTTCTTTCTGCCCCATAAGTGCTGGAATTTGGGAAATTCTGGAGGTGAGAAGGCTTTCAGAAAGCTGTGAAAGTAGGCCCCAGAGACAGAAAAAGCAGAAGAATTTGGAATTAGATGCAACTGCAAAGCTTGAAAGTAGGAAAAAGTTACAATAGTACAGCAAGCAAGGACATGAAACAGTAGTCTGAGTCTTAGGTTTGGCTAGGGTAGGTCTTAAGACTGCAGAAGAATATGCCTAGCAAGATAGTAGAAGGTTTTAGGCTTAATAATGGAATATTGTTTACTGTTAATAGAAAGCATACGTGTGCTTTGAGTGATTGGCTAAAACAATTGTCTATAAGTTTTAGCAATATGCTATAGGCTGGAAAACTTTTAAAAGGCCCTGTAACAAAGAAATCTTTAGCTGCTGCTAGCAGACGTGAGCTGTTGCCATCTTTCAATTGTCTAAAACCCTGCTATGAGACTAATGCTGCAATAAAAGCTTGAGGTCTAACTGTAGTCCCATCCCATTCGTGCCCAAACCTCCAACACACTGGAATACTGGGACAAGGTGCTCCCTGAGTCTTCTCTTCTCCAGAGACAAAAGAACTATCTCCTTAAATCATTCCATGTGGGCAGGCTCTCCAGCCCTTTGATCACCTTTGTGGCCCTCCTTTGGACTGTCTCCAGTCTATCTGTGTCTTTTTTGAATTGTGGTTTTGGAACTGGGCTATGCTCCAGCCTGTCAAGCACTGAGCAGAGTGGGATGAACACAGCTCTTGTCCCTGTTAGTATTGCCCTGTGGATGCAGCTCAGGATCTGCTTTGCCTTTGCTGCTGCAGAGGTGCCCTGCTGACTCCTGGTTGGAGTGTGACCCACCAGGATCTCCAGCCCCGTTCAGCAAGGCTGCTCTCCAGCCCCAGAGCCTGGTGTGTGCTGGGCTCATCAGTTATGTCACCCCAAGTGCAAGACTTTGCACTTGCTTTTGTTAAACTTCATGTTGTTCTCCCTCACCCACTCTCCCAGCCCTGTCCAGGGCTGTCTGTAAGGTGGATCACTCTTCTGCTGTGTTCATCTCACCACCTTGTGTGCTGCTTATGTCACCAGCAGAACTGGTGCTTTCAATCCCAACAGCCAGTTTACTTAGGAAGATGTTGAACTGCATGGCGCCCCTTAGCAGTCCCAGGAGACCCCTTTTGGGACCAGATGATACTTTCCAAGAATGCAATTAATTGGATAGGTTACAGAAGAGTTACCACAACTGAGCAAACCAAAAGCATGCTCAGTTACTTCACAGCAGTCATTTCCTCAAGTATTTTGACTCCATGGGTAATGCAGGCTACCTTCTCTCACTTCATCCCCAAGGCTTATTGCAAAAACTACATAGTGGAGATAAAATATTCAGCAGTTGCTCATTCAGAGAGCACCAGCTGAGGACTTGGTGAAAAAGGGGTCTATGATCATGTAATTAATGACAGGAGCAAAATACATATTTATGAGCTAGATGGATTTTGGTGTTTCCTAAATTTTGAGTACTTATCACTGTAATCTTAATATTTAAAACATTTCTTCATGTGTGTAGCATGTCAGTCAGTGTGGCAACAGAAGGCATGACTGGCTCCCAAACCTGCTGCTTCTAAAAGCCTACCTCGCTCTTGGACACCAAGTAAAAACCAAAACGGCCTTTTTGTCTTTCCAGCAGAAGAGTCAGTCCATGAGGACTATCCTTCCTAGTAGAAGGCAGAGGGAAAAGTTTTATGGATTTTTTTTACCCCATGATCCAACTCACAGAAAGAATTTTGTCTCTTCCCACTCTCATGCAAGTTATCTTGCAGATGTAGGTGATGTTAAGAATTCAGAAATCAGAATTGAGAGGGTCTCCCTAAAGCACTTAGAAAGGAAATTTGGAGTGGCTGTCACCAGATTTATTTTAATTACTAAATTGAATGGCTTTAAATATCCAATAAATCACCTCAGATCTTAATCCCTCCAGCTCCCTTTATTTAAGCTTGCACATTCTCTGCACAGTGGTTATTTCAGTTGTAGTAAAGGCAAAGTATGAGAAACAGAAAAAACATGCAAATAAATTTCCTGCACATCCTTCAGAAACTGTCTGTGCAGCCTGTAATTTCTAGGGCAAAGGTTTGATGTCTGATGCTTCAAGTGAAGTTTGAAACCAAAACAAACCCTGGCTCCTGTGGAGAAGAAAATGTGTTGAGGAAGTTTGTCCTTTTTAATCAGAGCACCTAAGAAAAAGTGTTAGATCTACAATATAAAGGTTTTGTCAGAACAGGCTTCTATAAAAATTCAAGAAAGAGAATATTTTCTGCATTTTTAAAATAAGATTACATTGAAAAATAAGATTTTCAAGGTCTCTCTCTCTATGCTACCATCCTGGACAGAGCAGTAAGGAGATGAATTGTTTAACTGAAGACAAGAAATGCAGAATCACAATATTTATCCACATAACTATTTTTAAAGTATTCTTAAAAATATTTTGTTGATAAATAATTTTATTACATTTTCACTTAGAAACAGGGCTTGCCCTAATTTCTGTGGTTGTTGTGGCACTTTCAGTATCTCCATTCCTCTCTAAGACTGTAGAAAAGAGATCAATGAAAAATTTGCAATAATTTCTAGGGGTGGGCCTCCAAACAGAGCACCCCAAATCAACTTCCTCTTACATCATTGATTTTTTGTGTTGAAATAAACATTACAAGGGCTTTTTCAGAGGATTAAATATTGTAAACAAGGGCAATTTCAAGGTAAAATCTTTTAAAATATATTAGAACTTTCCCATGTACATGTGCTTGTGAGTGTGTAATCATGAGTGTATATAAATATAAAAAGCCTTTTGGGAAGATACCATCTCATTAACACTCTTATATCCTAGAGAGATGAACACATGCCAGTGTTGCAAATTTATCTAAAGGAGAAAATTGATATTATTGTGCCAACCTCCACCAAAGGAAAGGTTCAGGTCAGAGGCATTAGCCAGTTACAGTGAGCTTTTCCATCAGATTCACTAAGTGTCAGGTATGGATGTGCCTAAGACAATATTTTGTATTTGTAAATGTTTGGATCACATATGACATTGCATAGAAACATGGGGGAGGTAGGGGGGAAGAAAAAATAATTATTACCTGTGTGAGAATGCTTGGTTTCAATCTTTGAGCTTCCTTGAACTCATGGCTGCTGAGAGTAATTTTTTCAGCAGCTTCATTATTTTATGCCTAAAGGTAGGCAATTATATTTTGTATTTGAGTTTCAAATATCCTCTGAAAATCAAGTGATTTATTTAAGTGCTTTGCTGTGAACTTAGCCCAATTTTGTCACTCAGGCTGGAATATATTGGCTAGTATTCTTCGAAAGTTTCTCTCAGAATTAATGGGCATATGCAAACAGGCATATTTTGATGTGTTCAGTTTTTGTGTTCCTGCTTCTTTTGCTAGGTACTCAAACATCACATACAACCTTTTGTCCATCTCCTTCTCCACAGGACTATATTTATAAATGGTTTCACCTTTAATATGGCCCTGCTTTCCTATTTTAGAGAACAGAAATGACTTATCAGCCTGGTAGCAGATCCCTATTTTGTCTGCTTCCCATAATCCATCAGGAGAGGGTTAAGAAAAGGACCAGTTATCTCATAGCAGTCAAATTCTTTGTACATCATTGAGTTTTACATTGAACATCTCTGTGTGCTGTCAGCTGCAGAGAAAGAAGATTACACTGTGTGTCTGCTACATGAATACCCTGTAAATACTGCTTTGGTGCAAAAGGCAGATTTCTAATCAGCTATAAAATAAACAGGAACTGCTGGTCATTTTAGCATTCAAATAGCCAAATTTGGTTGCTTTAATGCACAATAGCAATTTACTTCATGTGTTAACAGTAAGCTAATAGCACAACAGCCAAAATATCGAAAGGAGTAAAACAAACCTCACAAATGAGAAAGGTTATGAAAATCTTTAAAAGCACTCCTTCATACTGGGCTGCTCACCAGCATTTACAGTGCAAAAAGTCCTTTTTAGTCTATGAATGGTTTTAAATCACTGACCCCCAAGTTTGGGATTCATTGAATGTAACCATTCTTGAATGTATGTTGTCACCCAAAGCATGTCTGTATACAGGAATACAGGAGGCTCTGGTACATTCCTGAGGAAAAAAAAATCTGAATTAGAGTGGTGGAGGTTTCTTGTAGGATGCTCTTGTATTTTTTGAGAAATGACAGGCATCTTTATGAAGTGATGCAACTCTCAGAGAGTCACAGCAAATGTGCAGATTGCTCATTCTGCTGCTGGTGGGGATTGTAATAGTATAGCCTGCATGGGGCTTTGTTTTCACAGCCAGACACAGAAACAAATTCAAACTTCATAATTAGGGCATAACCCAAATCCCAGAGTCTTAAAAAGCTCTATTTAACTCTGCTGTTTATTATATTTCCCCAAGGACTCAATACTAATCAATAGCTGAAATTTGGATGCTGGCCATAGGAGGCTTTTACAAATAATGGCCCTTGTAAAGTCCATAGTGCAGCAAACAACCTTAGTACCACAGATCTCCACTTAAGAGTTTCCTACATTTAGAATGTGCCTCTTTCTTGCAGCACTTGTAAGTACTATGATTTAAAAATTGGTGTAGATCCTTAATAAGAGTCTGGGCTGTTTTAAATGTCAGAGAGAAAATATAAACTTTTATATAGAGTGATCAGGTTTGGTAAGTGAAATGATAAGCAGAGAGACAGCCATTATGACGGGTTTATGCCATCTCAGTTTAATTCAAAGAAAATTCTGCACATCAGTAGTTATTCTTTGACAGGTTTTTTGCTATTTCTTCAGTTTTTGTTTCAATGCAGGGAGTCTTCAAATTTTTAAGATATATTGGTTGCCCTCCATTTCTTATGCAACGCTGGAAGCATCACAAGGGTCTGCTTACAAATGGGAATGCTGTCCTGCCTAATCAATGCAATGCTCTCTTTTGGGGCACAGGATTTTGTTCACTTCCCAGCTCTGATACTGGTCTGCTTGCGACCACATGACAAGAATGGTGCTGCATGTGGCTGCATCCTTGGTGAAAACAATAGGTTTAGGTCAGAATCTTTAAATTAAATGGATGAAAAATGCAGCTTAGTTATTGTAGTTTAAATTCTGATCCACATTCTTTAAAGAATGAAAATTGCAAAGGCTAGCGACTCTGAAGAAAAATGATATTTTTCTTAGGTATGCAGTTTCTTCTTCTGCTGCCAATTAGAATTCTACATGTACTTTCAAAATTGTACTTGAAATCTTGGGCATGGCATTTTATTCCAGCTTAGCCTATAAGGAAAAAAAATGGCTTTGAACTCTTAACCAGGACATTTTAAGAGGGAAAGAAAGAAAAAAATTCTTTCATTTTTGATATCTGGTGTCCTTTATTTTTTGTCTGAGCTTTGAATTACTGTTGTTGGGTTGGGTTTTTTTATTTCTCTTTTAATGAAAGTGTTGTGGGGGGAAAAAGGGAGTCCTTTCTAGTACATGACATAAAAGAAATAATAAGTGAAACAGAATATAGCTGGAAGAAATGAAAACTCTTTTGGTCTTAGATTTCTCTGGCTTCAGCTTTCCATCAGGATAAGTGTCTAGCTTAGCCTGGGCAATAGCACTCACATTAGAATTTGCTTTTTCTAAATTCATTTGTGGAGACACTTGTTTCTTCAACTGAAGAATTAAAACTACACTTTTTCTTCTATATGTATTTTTTTTTTTTTCTTCTAGAGCTGTTTGTTAGAGACTGAGGTCTTAGATTTGCCAGTCGAACCTTCCCCTAGACAAAGATGTACACTGACTGGATTCAACCAAGATCAGGGGTTTCATGTGAAAATAATTTACAATTTGCACACATTTACAATTATTGTTTCTTTTCGGGTTAATAAAAAACTATTGCTTTTAAATAATATGTAACCACTGATCATGGGACTGACTGCAGTGTATGCTGGCTCCAGGCTTGGAGTCAACTGCAGGTCTGGAGCCTTGTTTTGTATTTTCAAAACAGTAAGCATTCCCATTTTCCACAGTAGCATATAGGAACTCTGGCTCCTTGGCTTTGGTCTGTTCAACCACAGATAAGCAAGTCATTCCAACTTAAACTAATAAGAACTTGAATTGTTGCCAAAAGATGTGTTAAAAGTACAATAGCAAGTGTAAAAATCAAAATACATCATTCATTCCCTCTGGAATGGATTCCTGATGCTCAAAGGCTTCATTTCAATCCCAAAGCAAGTATGAGCAACTTTGAATAGCTGTGTACCATCTTTTGAAGTTATTTTTATTTTAAAAAAGGAAGGAAACTTTTCTTACTACGCTGTATCCTCAAATCTTATTAATCAATAAAGCCTTAAAGTGGCAAGTCAGTCACATCCTCCCGCTAGGGTAAATGATGGTTTAAACCTTTCTAAAAATTGCTTCATTTTTTCCTCTCTTCTCCATCATAACATTTGTTTTGTTACAGGCTGCAAATGTGCTTTTCTGACTGCACTTTGTCACCCACAGATTCCAGTGCACAGTGGGTGGAGAGCTGGGGATTTGTGTTCTGTTTTCATGCAGAGCTGTGCATTAAAAAAATGTGCTGCTGCTGTTGTATTGTGAGTGGAACATCTTACCCAAACAGATAAATGAAAATCTTTCCAATCTAAATAAAACTAAATAAACCAACTTGATTACTTTCTATTCAGAAAATAAGAATGCAAAGGAAAAAAAAAAGAAGGAAAAAAAAAAGGCAAAAAGCATAAATATCTGGTGATACCTATGTATGTATATTTGGTTATGGTTCCATTTATCATAACTAAAGTCTTGTGCTTTAATGAGGAGACAAGAGGCATCAACTGTGCCCCTTGTTATTAGTTCAACTTTTCATTATGAGTAATTCTGACCTGTATAATGAAATCAGATTATGTGTGAAAAATGAAGCAGAGCTTTACTGAAATGCAGTGTGAAGGTCAAATGTGGATTTGTAGCTGTGGGAGACAACTGTAGCTGTGAGAGACAACTCTTTTTCAAATAGACTGAGCAAAATATTTCTGATTCTAAAATACAATTCAAGAGGGAAATAAAAGGAACAAGGAAAGAGAGGTATGTCTTGAACACCCAAAAAGAGAAGGAATTGTAAAATGCCATTTCCTAAGACAACCTATGACACAGAACTTGATTCCAGTCACTAACTCTTCTTCTGTTTTGTTTTGTTTTGTGTACACAGGGAATTACAATACTCATCAAGGGTCTGGGTCAGGCCCCTAGTGTTGAGAATCAAAACACTTCCACTGCTTGTAGTGGTAGCTCATCATTCAGGGCTTCCAGAGGTTCATGCTTATTTATAAGCAGATTGTTCCTGGATTCATTTGTATTATTTAGAGGTGAAAAATGTCACACTTATGCTTTGGAAATGAAATTATATGACAATATTTGCTCTGCATTTAAATGTTTAAATTCTGTGTGGTGCACTTTAAGTGAAACACAGACATTCTGAGAATGATTATGGCATTAATCAAATTCCCTCAATATGATTGGTATGGGTTTAATACATTTAAAACAAAGTTTTAAGGGTTTGCTTTTTCTTTCTTTTCAAAATTTTAATTTTGCAAAAGGGCAAGAAACATTGAAAAAACCTGATTTTAATATTGTTGAATGCAATTGGAAAGAGCAAAGCCAATAAAGAACAAAATGTATTTCTAAATAACTATTTAAGGATGAAAATATTTAAAATATGCAAGTGTTACCAAGAATTATCTAGCTTGCTGTAGCAAATAGTCACCCTCTGGGAAGTTGATGCTTCTATTCAAAAAAATCCCACACTCTAAACATCCTCTCAACAAAGACTGCAGGTCTGTTCAAATATGGAGAAAAGAATTATGTAGTTCAGAAATTATTCCAAAAGCAAGCAAGACTTGAACTGAAAACTCTGGGTCTGGGAATGTGTATCCTGCAGACCATGTGGAACAAGGTCTCAGATACAAATCTAGGTCCTGGATAGTCCTGTGTTTGTAAACCCAGGAAAGGTCAGTTCCCATTTTGATCTTTGAAAGAGCAAAATAACTCATATCCCTCTGCCAGCCAAGGCTTTGCTTCAATTCACCTGCTCTGCTCCAGCTGTCCTCACTCTGGAAAGGTTTGCAGGGCTGCCTCCCTTCTTCCCAGTGCAACTCATTACAGGCTTATACTGGGATGCCCCAGAATCTGTGGGAGAGTAAATCCCACAAAAGGTTGAAGTTTCATCTATTTTCCATCGAAGTTGGAAAAATATGACTCTTAGAAGGGGGTGTAAATTCTGATAATTCATCAATGACTGAAGTGTTTTATTTTGGCTGGTGTTGATGTCTCAATTTATTTCATCTTTTCAACAGACTATCCTAACTGCTTCCCTTGCACTCTAATAAACTCATCTTTTTGTATTAATTAGTGGTTTATTGCATCTTGCAGAAGCAGGTATGAGAGTACAAGATGATTTCCTATTTAGTGGTGTGTGTTGTTAAACCAACACTGAATTTCAGAGAGGAATTATCTTTTGTCTCTCCAGCTGGAATATTAGTTTAAGTTGTGAGGGACTTTGACATCTTTTAGATGGCACGGAATGTGTAAGAGTGAGTTTTATTATGCAGATAAGCAGAATAGATCCTAAAAATATTTTCACACGATCCCCCACAACTTCATGTGTTAATATGAGGAACTTGGAAATTGTCAGCACTAACAAAATAATTTCCTGAGCTGCCTCTTTAGGACAGTTATGCATTACTGAGATAATAATTTTTGGTCTATAAATACAATTATATAAAGAAATATCTGTGTCCCTAGATATCGCTGAAGCAGTGACATCTATTAAAATTCTTGGTTTAAAAAGGTGTTTTTAATCTGAAATAAGATCAAAATAAAAAAATGCAATAGGGAAATGATAGCTACTCTTGATCATGTTTCTGTCCCCAGAGTAAATCAAAACACAGGAAAGATGAATGTCATGGATTTGAGGGTATTGGGAGCTTTGCCAATATTTAAACTAAAGTATAGGGAGTCACACATTAAACTTCGGGAAACAGTGGGAGAAAAGGATCAATCCCACAGCTTACACCTCTTCAAGGAAGAATGCTGGTTTCCAGCAAAGACTTTGCTAATGCAAAATCCTGCCTTCCCCTGATCTGAGCTTGTCAGTTTGGTCTGAAATGGAAGACTCTTTATCAGGATATCTGATTAATTGTATATCATAATGTCTGAGGCAGCTGTAGACTTCAGTTAGCTGTCACTTATCCAAGTTTACCCAAAACTGAATAGCAACTAATCCTTTATTATATTAGCTCAAAATGAAACACTGCTGAAGAAAGGATCTGAAATTAGTCTCACTCTGGCAAAGGTATAATTAGCTGGTTTATTTGTTTTCAAGCTATCTGTGTTATGTTGTATGCTTTACTAAAAAGATGCATGACAAGTTGGAGATCTTCATCTTGGTTCTGATCTCTCCAAAAAGGCTGTTTCCCTGTCCACTGGCAGAAATCAGGACACCAGATCTCAGGTGTCAGGGACTGCAGGTGAAGCAGGGGTCAGGAGCTGCAAACAGAAGTCTGCTGCAAGTGTAGAAGAGGCATGTTTGGGAAGAGGTGGAGACCTGACTGCTGCAAGGACACTGAGCCTATAGAGACTTGCCCATGTATCCAGAGCTGTGTGTCAGGGCTGGGTTGATGCAGTAAGGCCCTGAAAGTCACCCTTTCCAAAAATCTTAGTCTCACCAGTCTTACTCTCTGAGTTTTCACTACATGATGAGTGGTTACTGCATTGGGGGTTAGTATTTTGTGCTGTCATAGAAAGCAATCTTGAAGAACTGGAAACTTCTGCTGTCTCTGCTTTTCTTGGTGAACAGGTGGCCCCTTTCCTTTGGCTGCCCAGGCATCCACCACATTCACCTTCAGGGTAAATTTTAAATCTAAGCCACCTAGCCCAGAGATGCAACATCTGCCTTTTGCAGCAAGAGGTGATGAGCTACCCCTGGGCAGCTTCCTTCATATATTCCCTTGTAGATTTGATTGTGGTTTCATGTCCCAGGTCAGCTGGAGGGAGGCTCCAGCCCAAAAGGGCACAGGGATGTCACAGAAGCCCAGGACTCTGTTGTAACAGCAACAGATGCGGCAAGTTGGAGGTTGATGATGTCTTTGAGAATGACATGGTCCCCACTGGAGCTGACTCTGAACTTAACATCACAAGGCTTTATCAAGTGTAATGGAGTGCATTTATGTTAGTTCTCATTATTTCTTTTACAAGAACTGACTGAGAACCCCATGAAAATGGGTCCCTTTGCCCAGTTGTCTCCATTTTATCAATTCATGATCAACAGTGCAAGGCCTAGAGTCACTGAGTCTTGGCAGTGCTTGCAGAGGCTGACCCATATTGTCTTTGCCATAGCATTGGCAGCCCCAAAAAGTGAAGTCTTCATGGCCCACCCAATCCAGCCTTTTTTGGGATTATGTAACTTCAGGTCCACAGCTCTGTGGAAGCTTCTGGGACTGGAAACTGCTAATCCTGCATGACATGCTGGAGTATAATAGTTCTTTGTGAAGTCCTAATCCAGTGCTTCTTGTACAGTGACCATAACAGAGCAGTGTTGGGGAGGAAGAGGATTGTAAAGTGAAGGCTCTGTTTTACAGAATGCAGAGTCCTTATCTCACAGAATTCATCTATTTCCATAAGTCAGCAAAATGCTTCTCCAATTTTTTTATCAGGCATCAGTTGGTGTTTAAATGATTATAAGCATGTTATGAAAATTGATCTGTTCTCAACTTGCTTTGTAGTTGGAACTAAATCAGTATTGATTTTATATTTTTGTATTAAATTATATATCAAGGCTTTAAAGTGCCAAATGCATGAATAAATAGAAACCAATTTTAAAGCAGTTTGTGGCACGTGTTTTTCCAGAAGGTGGCAGCTGGGAAGCTCATATTAGTACATGGTACATTCAGACTGCTACAGTGTGAACTCTTTGTGTAGGGCAAAAAAGATTACGACAGAGAAGAAAAGGGACACTACAATTCTACTCACCACCACTCATGTTTGAATTGGGAGTTACATCAGAATCTTGTTCTGAGCTCTACTAATGGTATGAATTTTTTTTCCACAAGAAAAAAAATCAGAATAATTTAGATCTCTCTTTATATTTATTTTATATGCATATATATATATATATTTATTTATATTTATACATACACATAAATATAAATTTAAAAAGCAAAAAGTCTACAGAGGAAAGAGATGGGAAACCAAGACAAAGCAGAGTGGGGTAGGTCTAAGTGGCTGAAATCCGAAGAGGAGGCTGATGTGGCAGTTGGGCTGGGACTGAAGGACTCCAGTGTAAGGCTATAGAACTTGTGCCACAGAGCAGAATTATGCCCGGCAATCAAAAATTATCAGAAGAAACTGGGAAATAAACAGGGGAAGAAAGGGAGACTGTGATGGTGATAGAAGCAAATTCCTGCACAATTTTTAAAATGAGAGAGTTTTTAGAACTATAGGAGAGTTTGAAGTGATGACTTGGCATGTGTGAGAAGGTGGTGGCAGCTCCCAAGAGCTGAAAAGCTAGAGCTTGCTGGAGTCAGAAAGAATTTTGCAGCTGTTGAGACTGCAGGCAACTTGGTGATAATGTATTGGGGTAGTCTGGCTTTTCCTTCTCCTGAGCATTATTTTGAGTCAGCCATGAGACTCTTGCAGCTTGACAAGGATGGCTGCTCTTTCCTGGTCCAACATCTGATCACATTTTCTCAAGAATGACATTCAAAAAATTGGAAAATGCAATTTTTCATTTTCGGGAGGGGAGGGGGGAGGGAGGGGAAATTTGGCAAAGAGGGGTGTTTAATTATAAATAAAACTGAAATGGTTGTAATTTCTAAAAGAATGAACTATATATTTAGGAATTTAGGTTAAACTTTCTTCCTTCTAGGTTAGTTTTCTTGAACACTTTACATACAATTGAGAAAATACCTGTTTCACAATTATGAAAGGTCCAGCAGAAGAGTCTGTGCTTTGTATCAAAAAGAGAAAAATAATTTCAGTGGCCATTTCCTGGTCCTGGTAGCTGGAAATATGAAATACTAAGTTTTGACAGAAATTTCTAGTTAACTAAAAATGTCATACATTTATGTGCACTGAAAATCAGAAAATAGTCTTGCTTGTGATGAGCAGCTTTGAAGTTACTGGACTATTAAAGTCAGTTTTGAGAACAGACTTTACAAACAAAACTTTATTAGCAGACCTGCCAAACCAGCAGCACTAGTTTCAAATTCTGGTTGCATTTGTGCTCCCTCTTTATTAAGAACAATTATAATTAACGGTTTCTGTGGGAGGCTCTTCATTTTAGCTTTAAACCTTCACAGGAATCTCCAGAAGAGCGCAACTGATCTCAGTTCTATGAAATTTAATTGGCTTTAACACGGTTCCTGCTAATAAAATAGAAAAGTAATGTATCAGTAGGTGTCCTCCCTTGTTGCTTTCTCCTATTACAGCGATCCCACATTGGATTGTGAGAGCAATTTGATTCGCAAGTAAATCAGGAACACTTTCTTAAAGGGTGGTTTGTGAGGCGCAGCACTGCTGCAGAAAGTAGCTTTGATTAGTGAGTAGTTGACATCCTTCCCTGAAAAACCTCATGTTAGAGAGAGCATTTTAAAGTATTTCAGGAGGAGAAATTAAAAGGCTATTGATCTCTTGTTCGTTAACGATCTTATTACTACACTGGCTGCCTAATACCCTGTCAAAATTCACCCTCGGCTGCCTGTCGTACAGCTGCATACTTTCCAGCATCAGCTCTGTAGGATAATATGACATTTTTTTACTTTCTGTCTTAAACTGTTGTGCAATCCTGTCCTGTGATATTTACACTTATCTGGAAGCAGTTGCATATCAGCACTTAGTGAGAGATTCCCAAGACACACTTGAGTTGTACAAATGTTAAGGCCCCACATTTACAGTAAATATTCCAACACTCATACAGTATTAATAATGCAAATTCATAATATTTATAATATATCCCAGGGGAGAGAAAGGGAGGTTAGCTTGAGTGTATTGCACATCATATCAAAAAGATTTGGAAACAGCTGCTTTTTTCCCTAGCTCGTGGCAGCTGATGGATGCTGCTGCTCTTGGAGACAGTGCTGTCTGACATCAGGTAATAGATGTGCTGCTGGAGAGCTACAGCATCCCTCAGGACACAGGGGGCCTCGTGGCACAGCCATTCAGTGTGATCCAACACAAGCACAAGTCATTAACACTGCAGGAATAGCAGCTGTAGGAAAACCAGTACACCCAGTGCCAAACCTGATGATGATTTTGCCACTGAAAGTTCACTGGGAGAAAGCAGTGAGTGAGTCACACCTGTTGGAAAATACCGTGTCATTCTTATTTCCCCAAGATAAATTTCATATTGATCAACAACAAATCAGAAAACATCAGTCACTTTTGAGAGCAAAATCTTGGTGACCTGATGCTGTATTTTTATTCTGAGTTCTATTAGGTAAGCCCAAACCTCAGCTCTGCTGCCTTTATATTTTAAAAATAGTAAAGATAGGGTATCCAGAGAAAAGCCCCATCAAGCAGTTAGGATTAGAGTTTATGGGAAAGATCCTAAGTGGAGTTAGGGATTCAATCTTTTGAAAATCCTATCTTAAGACTACAATGAGGTTTCAGCTTCCAAAGGAAAATATGTTCATAGACATTCAGAGCATCTGCGAGGTGACCCAGGAGAAGATGGTAGCCTGTATAAGCACAAGTACAGTGCAAATTCATGTGGTTTACCATTTTAAAATACCTGCCCTTTTCACTTTTCAGGAAGGGGTTTTGTTCAGGAGACCAATATTAATTCTGGCATTCTCTAACTTTTGACTAAAAAATCTCATTCAAAATGTTCTATTCAAGAAATATTTTAAAATGAAAGTGTTCTGCTAACTATAGGGAGGTTGACTGCATGCTAATTCTGAGCCTTGATGCAGGTTAAAACTTTTTTTTTTTTTTAAGCACCCAATCTTCCTCCTGATCTCCCCATAATGGGAGGTTGACTGCATGCTAATTCTGAGCCTTGATGCAGGTTAAAACTTTTTTTTTTTTAAGCACCCAATCTTCCTCCTGATCTCCCCATAATGCATAGTGTGTGCTTTCTAAACAAATGGGTCCTAAATTGAGATTTTATTTGATAATGGTTAGGATGCAGCAGTTGGGGGGCTTTGTTTTGGTAGATTTTAACCAAAGATACATGTTTGTATCACACAGTCTGAGATATTTAATTACTTGGAATAATTGTAAACAATAGTACCTATAAGTAGTTGTAGGTCCTGGGATATCAATGAAACGGTAACTTTATTAATATATCACTGTATATATGCATCAGAGGTAAGAACTAAACCAGTGTCTTCATAATGCCTTGTGACTGTGCTCATAATGGTTGCCCCCATGAGGTGCATCACAGATGCAATAGCTCACTCTCCTGTATTAAAATTACATTTGCATTTTGGTAGTTTTAACGTATATAAAATATATTTCTATATAACTTGATGATGTGTAACTATTTTTCAGCTAACTCTGAAGCAGAGTAGATCGATTTAGGTGTTGCTTTTGAGGGGATGTAGATTTTTTTGGGAGTCACAAAATACAGCAATTTTTCAAAATATCAGTGAATGTATAGCTGCCATCTAAACTGATTGAAGCTGACCAGAGGGGTTATTTTTGTTTGAGTTTGGTGCAAAGATCCTGAAAATTTCTGTTTGCCCGCCCTCCTAAATGAACATAAACATGGGTCGATGCTTATAAACTGTGTATAAATTTTTGAAAAGGGGATAGATAAAGCATATAAACATGGTCTTTTTCCATTCTCTGAAGGGTGAGTGCTGATTCACTTATCCAATTCATTTTCTAGAGAGACTTTGGATAGGGGGAAGGAAAGGGGGAATATAGTTTCCACTGGTGAAGAGGAGGATGCTGCTGCTGCTACTTTTGCTGTTTTAACTCTATTGCAGAGTGGGTAAAGCTCCATTCTGCTGTGTTTGAAGGACAGGTTTCAGAGAAAAGGGATGAGCATTCTTTTTACCCCGACCATTATGACACAGTGGTCCACGAGTGTGGAGTCTGGGAACCTTCCCTGAAAGTCCACTGCCCAAATCCCATAAGCAGGAGTGCAGCAGATCCTACTTCTGTAAGCAGAAACTTGGCTGTTCTTTTTGACTGTGCTTGGGGGGGGAGGGGGGGTGGTAAATAAAGGTGATGAGAACATTAGAAATAAAAATCCAAACTGAACTGTAGGAAGGTGATATTTGTAGCACCTAGTATACGCATGTGTGCCATCGTGGGTCATCAAATGATTACTTAAACAGAGAGCTGCAAAGGAAAAACCTGTACCTGGACTTTGTCATAGTGATGGTCCTGGAAATTCCTTTATATCTCTTCAGATTTATCACTGGAAAAGTCCCTTTGCTCTCATTTTGTGCTAGTCTTGGGGCTCAGCTCTTAATGCAGCCCTATAAAAACACAAACCTGTAATACATGCCTGATTTCAGCTGTAAAAAGGCTTTTGTTCCTACAGTGGCCTCCCTTTGCTGAAAGTCTGCTCTGCGTGAGCTTTCTCAGTGTGTAATTACTTCAGGATCTATAGGTAAGACTTTTCAGTACTTAAATAACTACTATATGAAAACTCCATGGTGAGGCCTTTCATAAATCAGAGCAGGCTTTGGTGCAATTGATTTGATGATGCAGTTCACTCTGGGGGCTGTGAATGGTAGAGTCTAATGAAGAATATTGAAAAAGCTACAGAACTTTCTCTTGCCCTGTGTGCTTTTTGTTTTGAGGCTGATGCTTGAATGGTAGAAACAGTCAAGTTATTCAACCCCACACCTTTCATTTTTATTTGCAATACATATATCTTCATTTCAAACACACAAATTTGTCCACATTTTTTTCTTCTGGCAGTGCAAAAATTATGATTTCTGACTAACCATTATAGGTTTTGCTTTAATATTTTTTTTCTCATGCACTTATTGCAAAAAAAAATGCAAAAAATTCAGTGTAGATCTGTGCTGTACTAAGGGTATTCACAAAAGAACATACTGCTCAGAGATCCTTTGGCTGCTGTTACTGATTTGTTTTTCTTTCCTCTTCCCTCTCCTGCAAGGAGCTCTTGGGGCTTCCCTGAGTTTTGCACTGCGAGGGTAATAATTAAACCCTGTCATGGATGCATTGCAGCAGAATGGCAAACAGCAAACCATTTTCTATATGGCATTTTAGCATGAAATTCTCTGAAGGCCTCTGGTTTTTCTCTGTTTAGAGAGAGAAAGCACAATGTTATTCAAGATTGGGCCAGTTTTTCCACAATATATCAGTGAAGCCCTTTCTGTGAAGGACAGAGCTCAGCAAGCCTTCAGGCAGCAAAGCTTTCCTTTAGTGAACATCGTTCTTTTTGGTGTCTGTCAGTCTTTTTGGAATTATATGTCTGAATTTAAGTAAAATATATAGTAATGTTAACTTGTATGTCTTCCTTTAGTCAAAAGACTCATATTTCTTTCAATCCTTCCTTTGTTGTTTTTGTACTTATGTGGTTTTTTTTTTTTATTATTCAAGATAGAAGAAAAGACTAAGGCAGTCTTATTCTGATTTGGTTGAAGAAATCTTTAGATAGCTGTGTTAAGATTATGGCACAAAGGCAAATGCTACTGCACTCATACTACTTTTATACAGCAATCACGTTGTACCAGAAATAATAATCTCTTGGTAAGCTAATTTCAAAATGATGATAATGACATTGATCTCCTTTCTAAAGTGCTTTGAGATTTACTGATGAATGTCTCGATGCAAGAAATAGATATAAATTATCATCAAAAGCATTCATGTACAGAAATTCCAAGGAAAATTATCAGAAAATTTAGGTTCCAAAGTTTAGTACTACTATGGAAATTCTGTCTTCTGCCATTACCATCAGTAAAGAGTGAAAATGAAGATGAAAATATGCAAGGCCAGCAAAGTAACCCTATGTGTGAGCCCCCCCTGCTGCCTCTGGCTGCCATTACCTGGCAAGCCCCTTCCCATGATCACTCCAGAGCTCATTTAGGAGCTTCAAGGAGAAGCAAAGGGGACAGAGTGGTTGGAATTAGGATCAAATTCATTCCAGAGGGAAGTCAAACTAGGAAAGGGTACTTTTTTATTCCTTCAACCAAAACTCTAAAATATATTTCCAAGAAAGGAAAGATTTGAAAAACTTCATTAAAGCTAATAATATTGGGTTTTTTCAAAGGTGCAACTATTATTTCCAGAATTTCATCAAATGTAAAATAATAATAAAATTATGCAAGATCCTTTGAATTTTTGAAATGTCGACAGAAAATTTTATTTTCTCAGTTTTTGAAAATAACCTCATCTCTGCTAGGACTTTTAAATGCTGTATTTCTGATAGAAACAATTTGGAAATGCAAGTGTAAGGATTTCTGCTGCTGCAGCCTTGCAGCTTCTTTGTTCATTTTCACCTGCTCAGCAGGAGAGGAGAGTGGAGTGAGTGCTACAGCAGGAAGTGTAGCACATTATACCTTTTGTGCAAAAGTATTGATATCGCAGTGAGGCAGGGAAGGATCAGGTCCCCTGAAAAGAGACTGCACCAAAAGTTGTGCTCCCTCAAGTAGGAGATGGGTTGCCCACGGAAATTGTCTTTCAGACCAGATTTAAAATTTGGAATCTATGCCTAGAAATAAGACCATGACACATGCTGCAGTTCTTGGATGTGCTGTTTTATAACTGATGCCAGTATGAGCCACAGTACAAGTGAAATTCTCTGTTCTGGTAATTCTGCAGAAATTGTTTGTTTGTATTTTTGCTTTCCTGGTTTAGTTCCCAATATATGCTAGGAAAAAAAATAATTTCTCATAAAGGAGATTGGGAGGAATCTCACATATAAATACATCTGTGTGTCTGTCTGCTCTAGTATCTAACATGTGTCCTCTGATTTGGCATGAACAAACTCCTGTAGAAGAGCTAGAAATGCACAAATATACTTGGATGGGCAGTGAATAATGGAAAACCAAGGGAAGGAGAAGAATACAGAGCTAGGTTGCCCACTACTGCAGCTAATGAGCTGCAGTGTTAACAGTGTAGAGATAATGATGCTGATTTGGGGAGGAAGATGAAACTGGGAAGAAGTTACAGGAACTGAAGCAAAGAGCAGTGCCTAATGGAAGCAGTCTGAAAGTGCTGTCTTTTCTGGGAAACCTATTTTGAACTGCTGTGTCATTCCCTGGAAACTGTGGACTTTATGTGGATTTTAGAGACTTTGGAATTCACTGAGAGAGCTGTGGCAGAACAAGGTAAAGCTTTTTCAGGGATTATCTTTAAAATAATAATAATTTTTTTTAAAAAAAAAGTTATGTAAGGTTATGTTCTCAGAGGGACTATATAGAGATTGAAGGCAAAACATATGCTGTTAAACTGTGAAAGTGATTACATTGTACCCACCTAAAATAACCCTGGAAATGCTGTTTTAGAGTAGACTTCGCATTTGCTTTTAAAGAATTGTGTAGGTTTGCTCTAAATTTTTAAACGGTTGCTGTACACTAGCCTGAAAGCTGCTGAACATCACCAGTGCATGACGGTGGGGGAAGCTTACATAGCCTCCAAGATGAAAAAGACATTATGGGTTTTCTCTGAAAGTCATTGGTAATATTGTCAATTTTTTGGCCTTTGTCTTAGACTAAGCTATTGTTTATAAATAGTCAAAGGTAAAATGATGGCCATTGCTTGGCAAAATTTAGCATTCCTGTTTTTGGGAACCCCTTCATGGCTTCACTAACATGGCTACCAAGAATGAGACCAAGGTTCTATAATCTCCTTCAGATGTATGTGCTGGAAGCCTTGAAATTCTTATGCTGTGAAACTTGTGGTAATATAGTGTCAAGCTGTTTTACGTAAAACTTTCAGCAATTTTGGAATCCATCATATCTGCTTAAGAAAACTCTCTGTAGGCTACAGTTGACCTTGGATTTATAACTGTCATGATTTTGACATTCTCTTTCTTATTAAAGGTGTGTATTCACTTTGCACTGTCTTCATCACAAATACAAGATGAGATTGATGAGACCCATCCATTAATTCCAACTTTTTTTCATGTCTTGCACATCTCCTGTCCCTTCTCTAGCTTGTGCTTTTCATATTAAGTAATAATCTGAACTTGCATAAAAGCAGTCAACTTGCAGAGATACAAGGGGAACTTGGTCTTTCCAGATAATAGAGTTTAACCTTTTGATTTCTAAACGTGATTCCTTTCAGGGGTGCAAAGTGGTGATATTTCTATTTGACATGCAGAAAGTCCTTGGAACTTGAACTCTTGAACTGGAAAGAACACAAACAAGGGACACAATCTAAAGACCATAAAAAAAATAATACTGCAGTCAAAAAGACAGGATATCATCCTTATTTTAGCCAAATCCTGAAATAAAAACTATAATTTATTGACATTCTTGATCACACTGCAGAATGTGAAGGACACTTCTGGGGTGTGTTTAGCAAAGGATTATAGTTGCAGTTGCTCTGATTTATTCAATCTGCCATTTTTCCCTTCTGACCTGTCAATAAACACTTTATTGCAAAAGCTGATGGAATGTGACCACTGTGCTGTTAGTGAGCTGGACGTTCTAATACTGGCACAATCCAATAGACTGCTGGGCAAATAAAATGCTTAGTTTAGGAACATGTTCTTTGCCTTTCTCTTGGGTGAAATAAGGAAATCTTGGCTGAACTGAGCACAAAGAATGTGAGTGTAGGGAAATTGCTTTTACATCAGCTCAGTTCACCTATTGTTATTTTTCTGCAAAGAATTAAACAAGGCCTTTAGAAGGGGAAAGGAGAAATGGAAGAAGGGAAATCAAGTACAGCCTGGAAGATGTCCCCGATCACCCAGGTGATACCTGGGTGTTCTTAATTAGGGAAGACGTCTAGCCTGGCTCTATCCAGTCTGGCAAATCATAATTTTTCTTAATCTATATCCACATAAAATCATGTAAGTGTGTCTGGTGTGGCATGAGAGTGGGGGAACTGCCAGAAGTGGCCAGTCCTTCGTGAAAGGGACCCCAAGAGTCTGTTGCAGCTTTGCACCTCACAGATAGAAAATTATATGAAAGGGCAGGCAAGGCTGAACATGCACAGACACCTGTATTGATTTACCCTCTTGGTGAGTAAATACTGTTCCCATAAATGTGGTAGGGGTTTTTCTTTCATTCATCAAAGAAGTTTTTAAAATGTGCAGAGCCAATAACTGCTGCTCCTACACCCAGATTCGCTATGGGCTGTGAAAACCCAGGTGATTAAGTGAGGACACATAAGTTGCTATGGGCATTTATGTTATATTTAATTTTAGGGCATCTCACTCAAAAATTTGTAATTTTAGAGAAAAAGGGATATGGTCCTCCCTCTGCCTCAACTGCCACCTAAACAAAACAAAAAATGTTTTATTCTGCAAATTACTTTTATAAAATAAAGAGAAAACAGAAAATATATAAAGAAAATATTATTTAAAGAGAGAATATATATAAAAATAGAAAATTATATCCTTTAAGGATGTAATAGCATAGCACTAATCCTGCCGTTGGACATTGGTGCAGAACACAGAGCCTGTGCCTGCTCAGAACCACAAGATAAAAGTTGAAAAGTATTGTGAGTTTTTGTATTTACAGCTTGCACCGAAGAGATTTTTTTTTCTCCCCCCAATTTGGACTCTTTATCTCAGGGCTTTTGGCTTTGGTGAGCCAGCCAAGCTCTGTCTGAGCTGAATGCTGGGTGTTGCATGTGTGCATAAGCATGCAGCAAAAGCTTAGTTATTGTCTGTATTATCTCTGTGCACTGGGCTGTGATTTTTCATTTCAGAGCTCTGTCACAAATTGGTGTGCTTGAACTGGTGGCACAAAGGAAAGGATTTGGACATATATTGGCATGGGTTTCATTAGCCACTGCACTGCCCTGGTCTGAGCTGGTTTTACAGATAAATCCTGTATTCTTGCCCCAGAAGTAAGCAACAGAATAATTCTTTAGGGGTGTATTTTGTGTAATCCCCATATGGGAACAGTCACATCTTATTTCATTTTACAACAGTGGTTTTGTTCTGCTAAATGCTTTCTTTTCCAGAGAGGTGTGAAGGGCGAAAATAGCTTTTTTTTTGGTTTTTAACCTATCCTACATGTCTATTTCAAGTTATACAAACAACAAATACATTTGCAAGCCACAACCCATACACTGGTTTATCCGCAACTTCACTAGCCATTGTTTTGGTGCCTTTCAGTTTCCATAATTTCAGCAAAAGAGAAGGGCTCCTCATATCTTCTAGGATTTTTGGAGATGGGCCAAGTGAAAGGTCGATGTCATGAAAGGAGATTTGCCAACATGGGGCAGGTCGGGCTAGCTGAGCCTCCTGATAGACAAAGAACAGAAAAGGCATCATGACATTATTGTTCTGTCTGCCCAAATCTGAAGTGTTATGGATGTTCATCACATTTCATCCTTCAGCTATTTTTATTCTCTGGCCATTACAAATCTTTTTTAGCACAAAGGCCGTGTTTACTGTGTTTATGCAGATATTAACACACTTCCAGAGACAGCACAAACTGGGAGCTCTGAGGCCGTGTTTCTGCGGTCATCGCTCTTGGCATCAAAGGCAGCGTGAGCTGTTCCCGCTTTTCTCCTCTTCAACTCCATCTGTTTATTCCATTTTGCTCCAACTGTTCACTCCAGGGGTGGCTTCTCAGCTGTGCCATTGCCACTTTTTGCAGGGCTATAGATGAACTGTTTGACCTCAGCTATATTAAAACTATACTCAGTCCTTTCTTGTAGTTCTCTAACAGGATTAGTTGTAAGTTCAGGTTCTCAGTGTAATTCACCACAAGGTCACACAGACAAACATCTGCAGGACTGAGGGATGAAGGCAGAAAGAGCCACATTGGCCTATTTTGCCTTCCAGAAATTTGTCCTGAAACTGTGACATAAAGCACAGTGAAGTGTCAGAACCAAGATTGTCATTATGATGTCTTGTGCTCCAGACCTTTGCTTCCCTTTGCTTCCCTTATTAGGATGATTAGGAATAATTATGGGACAAAACTGTGCATTCTTAACACCTCAGAACTGCAGAGAAGGTGAATGGGCATTTAAGAATGGAGCCTGCCTTATTATTAGCTTTGGTTTTTAAACTATCTTCTACTCTCCTGTGCAATATATTCTAATTCCTCTTTATTTATATCCAGTATTTTGTGAGATTGCCTTTAGCATCTGATTGTTATCCCCTTCCCAGCCATGCAGGAAAAAATTTTGGCTTTCTTTGCTGGCTCACCTTTTAACTTCTCTTGTTCCTATGTTGTTTGCCTTTTTCACACTGAATGCTGATGAGGTACTATTTGGTCTGTCTTCAGCAGTCATTTTCTGGGTAATTTCTTTAAGCAGCAAACACTAATTCCTCCCACTCTTTAAAGTGCCATATGGGATCAGATTACCAGATTAAACATGAATCCATTTTTGGATGGCATTTCTGTCCCATGCTAATTCTATTAAAATTATTGACTATCTGGCCAAAAGTACTGCCGTCTCAAGACTTACATGCAGCTATTTCTGGGCCAGAACAAGGGCAAAGGGCCATTTTGAAATGTTGTTTCTAAGGTCTTTATCTCAAAGTTTGCACTTAGGCAAACATTGCTAAGTGGATTCCATTTGTTCATGTTAACAGGAACTGCTACAAACACAAAAATGTATTTTTAGCACTTATCCTCCCATGAAGCATTTTTAATCCCTTCTGACACATAATTTCAAAAGATCATGTGGGGGGCCTCAGCAAGAGAATGTGGCCCTAGAGATTATCATCATCATTGAGATTGTAAAGTTGCACACATTTTAGGAGCAGATGATAGTTTACAGGCTGTCTTTGATAGCCTTAAGAGAAATAAATGTTTGTTAAAAGAACTGGTATGAGGAACACGTTTAAAGGAATAACACTCTTGTCCTGCACAACTGTTTCTGGTATATTACTATATAGTGGGTGGACTGGGCTGGATAGTCAGGGAGGAGCAGCCTGGTAGTAATGGGGTACTTTGTGTTATTCTCTCTTAAAAATTTTATGTTTATTTGCTGAGGCTGAGTAATGCATGGCTCAACAACATGGGTTTTGCTCCAGAAAGGAAGAATACACTTTGTTTAGACTGTGGCTGAAAGGTGGCTGCCTGATTTCCAAAACCTACTGAATCTCTCTCCTCTCCCTTGCCCAATTGGTGTTACGGTGCAGTGTGTGGGAATTCCTTCACACTGGAGGCTTCTTGGGGACAGGGGACTATTCCATCAGCCAAAAATGGCATAAACAAGATTTAAAATCATTAGCATGGCTTCTGCCATTGTGTTCTCAGCAGATATTGTAAACTTGCAGGATTTGATTCATCATTTGCATTGGTGCAAAATTGGCCGTGACTGCCAAAAAACAATTGACTGTTCCTTCCCAGCTGTTTTCTAATTACGTTAGAATACTGTGGTGTCTAATGCAGCTGCTCAGCCATGGTGTGGACCTGCCTTCTCCCACAGGGAACTTTCTAGCTCAGCAACATTTGCTTTGAGATGATATCTGTAGCAGAGGTGGCTGGTACACAGGCAGCAGTGACACTTCAGTCATGGCCAATTCGTTTCTTTCTCGGGAAGCTATCCCACAGGACACATGACTGCTGAGAAGTCAGAGTTTAGAAGAATAACACTAAAACCATCAAGTCATCTCACATCATGCTGGCATGCAGCCCAGAAGCTTGTAAAAATGCAACTTCATCAGACAAAAAGGAGTTACCGGAAAAGGAACAGAACAGAGAAGAGAACACCTTCCAGCTCTAACTTGTGATGTTCCTGTGCTTCATAAGCTATGTGCAGCTTTTGTTACCCTGTCTCCAGCTGGATGTGATGGATCCGGAAGAGCTGCAGAGAGGGTGCCAGCCTGAACAGGGGAATTGAGCAGTTTCTCTACAAGTAGAGACTGAATGCACCAAATCTCTTCATCCTGTGGAAAAAGGAGTCTCATGATGTGCATAATGGTGTGAACAGCAAAGATGTAAAGGGATGTACAAAATTATAAATGATCTAGAGGATGCAGAAAGACATTGATCATCCCCTGCTACCACAGAATAAGAAGCAGGGGCACCATGAAATTGCTAGTTAGCAGGAAAGCACTTTTAATTTCATAATGCAAAATAAATTGAGGATTTCATTGATACAGGATGCTTTGTATACCACATCTTTAAAGAGCTTTAAGAACAGATTGGACAAATCCAAGACAGAAAGATGCAGCAAAGGTTGATAAATACAATGGTCTGGTTACAACTTCCAGCTCAGAAAAACACAAAATCTTTAACTGAGAGAAAATAGAAGTTTATGTTAGGGGAATATCATCTGGCAGCTTTGGGCTGAATGAGGACAGATTAGCAAAAAAATCCTTTTTTCAGCTACCTTTAATTGTCTGGATATTTTACATGCTTTCTTTCATGAGAATGGACCCCTGAGGCTCAAGCCTGGAAAATGGTATTACTACTATTTTAATACCTTTCCCATCTTTCTGAAGGGAAGAAGTTCCCATCCCACTCTGCTTTGAGTGTGTGCTCTTCTGGTAAACCTCAAAAAAACACAAGCTTGTTCTCCCTCTCCCCATCTTTCTGGCTTCTCAGACAGCTGTTTTGGACATTTTTTTTTTTTTTTTTTCTGTCCATCACACTCCCTTGCTTTCTTTATGTTAAGCTGAGGATTCTTGGAAGAAGACTGGAGGCAGGAACATATCCTCAGGGTAGAGCTAAAAAGCAGTTAAACTGGCTCAGGTAACAACCACGAAAGGGTACAACTCCCAAACTGGTCATCGATGAGGGACAGTTCACTTGTTCGGTAGCCCAGGTGCCTTTGGCCTAAGGCAAAGGTGAAATGAGAAATATTTTTTTTTTTTTGGTTTTTGTTTTATGGGGTTTTTTTTGTTTTGTTTTTTTTTGTTTTTTTTTTTTTTTTTTTTGTTTTCACAGGCAAAGGCAGAATAAAAGCATCTTAACCAGGAGATGTATATTTTTTTTTTTTTTGTCCATGGAGAGTGTTTTGTTATGTCCAGAGTCTCTATTTATGTAGCAAAGAAGTTATATTTTATGCTTGGGAAGATGATGAGGCAAACTAAATGTAAACCAACAAGATGAGATTGTCTGAGTCAGGAAATGGTCTAAAACAAGACAGAAGGAGACTGCCTTCATTGCATTCATGAGTTACTTGATGTCCAGGTAAGATGATATAGCCTCTTTTGCTGCTAAAGATTTAAAGGAGATGAGTAGAGAATATTGATACATAATATTTTATACATAAAGTATAAAATGTTTATGACACTGCCTGTTACCATTCACTGTGGTTGTTTTAGCATAGCTGGGAAAGAGCAAATACAAAAAATAATACAAAAATAATTCCTTGGTAGCAATTAAGCTACCAGGCTTAATTAAGCTAGTTCTAAACATATGTGTTGAATCAAATGAAGATACCAAACAGGGAGCCTAAAGATTGTTCATGCACATTTTTTCTTTTTCCTGTTTGCAAGTAACATATATAAGAAAAATCAGATCTCTTCTTATTTGAGGAACATGAGTTCAAAGCTTAACAACATTTTTAAAAAATTACAGAGCATGACTTAAAGAATTCTAGACATGCTCAATAGTGTGATGGAAAGAGTAACCTGAGTTGGCTTTTATGAAGGCATTCATTATCCTCTGGGTTATATTGAAAGATGACTCATACAAGTTACTAAAAATAATTAGAAATGGAAGGTGTGTGTTTGGTTTTCTTTCTGTCCTACAGAGATTATTGCAGAGGATGACACTGGCTGTCATGTGAGACAACTAAATAGTAGAGGCAGGTAGAATGGCCTGACTTAGGTCATAATTTCAACTGAAGTGATTAAACAGTACATAATTAAGAATTATTTTTCCCCCTTTATATAAATAACTAGCCTGGAGCCCCTACTCAGAATTGTGCTTCGGTTCCTTCTGAACAGTGTAAGGAGAGAGGGTTCCTGCTCTTTGTCATTCCCATGGCTCACTGGCTAAACATGGCCATCTGCTAAATGTTGGGGCTGCAGGCTGACAGACTTACCAGGCCATATAAGTACAGGTCTTATTCAAACCTTATTTTTGGGACCACACAAATAAGGACAGCTGCAGCTACTGACACCTCGAAACGTGACTCTGTGAATACTAAATATTGCCACAAAAATGGCAGGGAGGCTGCTGGCATACTTTTAAAGAGCTGCTGTTTGGTACAGAAGGGTTAAAAAGGAAAAAATGCTGGGCACAGAGGCTTTGGATAATACAAAATAGCTTGCATCTGACCTTCTTTGTGCCACATTTCCAACTCTGCAAAAGTTTTGTACATCCATTTAGAGCTGCTATCACTCATAATGATGATGACCTTGTTTCTCTCTAGCAATGGATGGTCCTTTGATGTTTTTCCTTCTCAGTGATGAGAAGCAAAGTGAGGTTCTGACTCTGGGAATTTCTCCTGGTGAGGCAGAACTGGGTAATGGACAGATATACCCTATAGAATCTCCAGAGAACACACTGCACATACAAATTACATCTAAATTTTCCAGCTCAGACGTTTTACCTACTTGAAATAAGGCCTGAACCTGACTGGTAATTTCACACTATAATTTCTGTTTATTTTTCTGTGCAAGAAAACAGTGAATTTTGGGTAGGGTTATCCTACCTTCCAGACAAAGTATTCTGTGGAAATATCAGGTGTGCACCTAACATTTCACCTAACATTTTTCTTAAATTATTTTAACTATCAAACAAGAGAAAACCATAATTCAGATATGTTGGTAGTATGGTGTTAGAAATATATTGTAGATTTTTTTCACTTTTAACTTCATCAGGATAAGGGGAAAGTTGCAAGCAGTCTTTGGTAATTAATTGTTATTATAGTGCATTATTATTATTATTAAGGTTTCAAAGATACATCTTATGAGATGGGGAAATACCTGATCTCTGTCTAGGTAACTGCATGTGGTCCCACACAGCAACTGGAACTTACAGATGAAACTGAGCAGGAAATATGTGAGAAGCCTATATCTGGGTGACTCTAACATTTTTAAGCATCTTTTACTTTCTACTGTGTCTTGCAGATGAGGTAGACAGCATCATCCTTTAGAGAAAATTGCTATAATAAGGAAAGTGTCTGGGAGTAGAAATAGGATCTTGTGCAGATACTTTGGAAGGGATTTGTGGGAAAACAGTGAGTGCAAAGAGGCTGCTTTCAGCAGCAGAGTAGGGAGGATGGAAGCAGCCAAAAGCATCAATGATATGCAATGTCCACAATAGCATCAAGCACTGATGAAATTTTCCTCGCTGTGTGGTGGTTCAGAATCATCTTTGAGCAGTAAAATAATGGAAGGTAAGAGGATGGAAGATTATTTGCTGAAAAACTGCATTGAGTTCTTCCTATTATCCTGCATGCTCTTCATAATTTTACAGACAGCATAATACATGGTAACAGCATGACTCCTAGGGTATACTGAACAACAGCAAATAGAAGTTAAGACAATATCGAACCACCTTGCAAAAAACAAAAAAAGTCTTTGTAATTTTAAAATCCTAGAGTCAAAATGTAAATGTTAAGTTAGAATAGCACATATTTGCAAAATTAATAGTCTGATGAGTTTTAAGTGAAAAGTGAATGGTCTTACCTTATATATGTCTATGTGCGTTTAAGTAACAGCTACAGTTCCTGCTGATGCCCAGACATGTTATAGTGATGCCTTACATTTCTCTTTGTCATGTTTGGGTGATATTATGGTGTTTGTCAGTAGCATTGAATATGCTTATCTTTCAGGGCTGTATCAATAGATATTAGACTCCTGTTCACCACTAGGAGCACAGAAATGTGCAAATCCCTAGATCATGCACCATTGTTTAAAGAGACTCCTGGTTTGGGGTACCTCTTTACATCCACAACCACAGGACACTTTTTTTTTAGGAGGTGCCTAGCCCAAATACATGAAAATCAGTACTTTTTGTAGTATCTTTTAATTATTTTCTTTTATGATTTTGAGCACACAGGAGGAATTATTCCAAGGAACAATTTTGAAGACTAGGATGAAAGACTAGCCTTTGGATATTAAAAAAATTAAAAGCCAAGAATGAGCTTTCTTTTGTTTGCTGTAGCAAGTGTTAAGTTTGCCAGTGGAACTGTATGAATACAGAACACTTCTCTTTATGCTCATGACTACTAAAAGTATACATGGCTCTGCAGAGCAATGTTGGGTATCAATATTGTATGCCTTTTCATTTTTTGTTAGAGAATGGATAATTTAGGTCTAACTTGAAAGAGCACTTGGCTCCAATGATTCTGATAATTGAAATGTATGAGAATTCTGTTTAAATACAAATCTAATCAGGATATCACTGGTAGCCCAAGTGAAATTCAGAGCACTCTAATACTTTGATCTATGAAGGTCTTTTCTAACAGAAAGGGGAATTAGTCTTGGTGGCTAAACAAACCAAGTTTGCTTTCTTTTATTTTCCTTTGCCTCTGACGTTTGTTTCTGTTTGAAGATCACTCCAATTTTATTCATTTTCGTTTTCTCCCTTTGTGTTCACTTCAACTGCCCCCTCTCCTGATTTTTCTGTGTGATTGCTCAGATCCCTTCTTTTCCACAGCAGTGACCTGATACTACAGTCTCACTCCTGTCTTGCAATGAAAAAACCTCAGCAGTAACATTATGTTAGAATAATAGAAGGCAGTTGCTTTATTGTAACTTAAAAATTGAGCCATTCTACCAGTGCAAGAAGTGCAGTCTCAGCAGCTCTGGGTCTGGCCTCTATGGTAGATTATTATCTGAGCAGTTCCTTTTTTGGGGAGAGTACCAGGATGCCAGTCCACAGCTGACTAAAACAGATGACCTCCTAATTCACCACATCCGGAAAGGAAATCAGCTGAGATTTCTTGACAGTCTGTTCTTCGGTTTTCATTGCATCCATGTGATTAATGTGTCTCTGCATCGTTTTTTAGAAGTCTTTTCTCATCATTGTGTTTCCTTTGTCACAGGGTCCATCACACCACACTTCACTAAAATACCCTACATTTGTTAATGACATCTCCAACTTGATGCTTCTATCACTTTTGTAACAAAAAGGCTTTCCACTTCTGCTAGTAATTCCCATTTATGGGAAGAGAAGGATAATTCAATGGCTGTGGTACTTTCCATTATTCAGAATGACATAAAATTACTTCTTTTCAGTGCAGCTTGCTCTCTTTGACCCAAATTTACAAGGCCTCAATTTTGCCCAAGTCCCTGTGTTTGCTACTTACTCTTGACTGACAACTTCTTATCAACCTAGACCTTCTGAAGGATATTCAATAAATAGGGACAAACTACAAATAAGAATGAATATTTCCTTGCCTTCTGGGTCAGAGTGGGTATATATGGACAGTCCACTGCTATGTTAGACATAAACAGTTTAGGTCACAATGAGGTAATAGGGGTGTAAGTGGAAATCAGATTATTTGATTCTCATATTAGGGATGTAAATTATTATTATTATTATTATTATTATTATTATTATTATTATTATTATTATTATTATTATTATTATTATTATTAT